>WNGS01168608.1:0-19124 GCA_020271785.1 Procambarus virginalis | reverse complement strand
GTTTTGTAAAACTTACTACATTTTCAAGACTTTAGTTTACACACACCCAACTTATACTGAATGTTGTTGTGTTTGGGTCTTTTATACCTGCATTTGGGTGAGGTGATGTAATACAATAGTAAGGTGAAAACAACTTTCAACAAAACACAGAACAAGGAACAATGGGTATAAGTTAAAGGGCAGAGTTGTAAATGCAGACGGCCTATTGGCCCCTATTTTGATGCTTCTATATTGGAGCAGAGTCTTGAAGTGGGTAGAATATAGTTGTGCATTAATTGGCTGTTGATTGCTGGTGTTGACATCTTGATGTGTAGTGCCTCCCAGATGTCAAGCCGCCTGCTGTCGCTGTATCTATCAATGATTTCTGTGTTGTTTGCTAAGATTTCTCTGGTGATGGTTTGGTTGTGGGAAGAGATTATATGTTCATTAATGGAGCCCTATTGCTTATGCATCGTTAAACGCCTGGAAAGAGATGTTGTTGTCTTGCCTATATACTGAGTTTTTTGAGGCTTACAGTCCCCAAGAGGGCATTTGAAGGCATAGACGACGTTCGTCTCTTTTAGAGCGTTCTGCTCAGTGTCTGGAGAGTTTCTCATGAGTAGGCTGGCCGTTTTCTTGGTTTTATAGTAAATCGTCAGTTGTATCTTCTGATTTTTGTTTGTAGGGATAACATTTCTATTAACAATATCTTTCAGGACCCTTTCCTCCATTTTATGAGCTGTGGAAAAGAAGTTCCTGTAAAATAGTCTAATAGGGGGTATAGGTGCTGTATTAGTTGTCTCTTCAGAGGTTGCATGGCATTTCACTTTCCTTCTTATGACGTCTTCGACGAAACCATTGGAGAAGCCGTTGTTGACTAGGACCTGCCTTACCCTACAGAGTTCTTCGTCGACTTGCTTCCATTCTGAGCAGTGGCTGAGAGCACGGTCGACATAAGCGTTAACAACACTCCTGTCTGGGAGTGTCACTGTTGGCATTTAGGCACATTCCTATGAATGGAAGCAAGTTCTTCACCGATTGCTTTGAAATTTTCACACAATATTCCATTTACATCGGGACAGGTTTTTATATACATACTATATAGCTGTAACATATGGGACGGTAAAAAAAGATGCTTTTTCTGAAAAACTGTGCTTTTCATTTGCTTTCATGTGAGGGAAATCTTCGAATCCTCTTTACCTATTGCTTTTAAATTTTGACATAACGTTGCAATTGAATAGGTGCGTCTTTTTATATATCTACTATATACATGCTTCACTTGTGACAAGAAAAAAAAAAAACATGCTTTTTTTGAAAAACAGCACCATGTGTTGGACGTAAGAGCAACACACGCTGTACTCTCCGAAAGTTCTTTACCGATTGCTTTGAAATTTTTGACACAAAGTTGCATTCGAATAGGCGCTTCTTTTTATATACCTACTATATAGACGCCACTCCCTGTGACAGGTAAAAAAACGTGCGTTTTTGAAAAACAGCGCCATCTGTTGCACATAATAGCAATATTCACGCTATACTAAATATGTCACGAATTTCATTTCAGTGTTTTCGATTGCATTCATAAATTTTATTTTCATAGATTTCATTTTTTTAATTTTTTATTGAATTTCTTTGTGTGTCATTGTGTTGGAATTGAGCTGTGTTGCTTACCGTACCGTTTATTTATATAAATAAAAATGAATATGTTCATTTGTTCAAAATGGCTCATCTCCGAAAGTATTTCACCGATTGCTTTGAAATCTTCACAAAATGTTCCATTCGCATCCGTCCAGGTTATAATATACATACTATATAGATATAATGTCTGTGACGGTAAAAAACATGCTTTTTCTGAAAAACTGTGTTTTTCATGTGTTTTCATGTGAGGGAAATCTTCGAAACCTCTTTACCGATTGCTTTGAAATTTTGATACAACATTGCAATCGAATAGGCGCGTATTTTGATATATCTTCTTTATACATGCCTTCCCTGTGACAGGAAAAAACATGTTTTTTTTTAAACAGTGCCATCTGTTGGACGCAAGAGCAACACACACTGTAATCTCTGAAAGTTCTTCACCGATAGCTTTGAAATTTTGACACAATGTTTCATTCGAATAGGCGTGTCTTTTTATATACCTACTTTACAGATGCCACACCTGTGGCAGGTAAAAACATGCGTGTTTGAAAAACAGTGCCATCTGTTGCACATAATGGCAACATGCACGGTACACTAAATATGTCATGAATTCCATATCAGTGTTTCCGATTGCATTGGTAAATTATATTTTCATAGATTTAGATTTATTTTATTTTTTATTGTAATATTTTGTGTGACATTGTGTTGGAATTGAGCTGTGTTGTTTATCATATCGTATATTTCGTAAGTATATGTATAGATCCCACACCTGTGACTGGTAAAACTATGTTTTTCTTGACAAACAGCTCCATCTGTTGCCTGTAAGAGCAACACACTTGCTATACTAAATATGTTACTATTCCATTTCAGTATTTCTGATTGCATTGATAAATTGAATTTTCATAGATTTTGATTGATTTTCATTTTGATTTAATTATTTTGGGTGAATTGCATTTTAATTGAGCTTTGTTGTTTACCATACCATTCATTTCGTGAGTATTGATAATTTTTTATTTTTTAATCTATATAAATAAAAATGGAAATGTTCGTTTGTTCAAAGTCGCTAATCTCCGAAAGTTCTTCACCGATCGCCTTGAAATTCTCACACAATGTTCCATTCGCATCCGCGCAGGTTTTTATATACATGCTATATAGATGTCACGTTTGTGACGGAAAAAACATGTTTTCTTCTGAATAACTGAGTTTTTCATGTGTTTTTCATGTGAGGGAAATCTTCGAAACCTCTTTACCAATTGTTTTGAAATTTTGACACAAAGTTCCATTTGAATAGGCACGTGTTTTATATACTTGCTATATACATGCCTCACCTGTGACAGGAAAAAAACATGTTTTTTTTAGAAAAACAGCACCATCTGTTGGAAGTAAGAGCAACACACACCGAAATCTCCGAAATTTCTTCACCGATTGCTTTGAAATTTTAACACAGCATTTCATATGAATATGCGTGTGTTTTTATATACCTACTAAATAGATGCCACACCTGTAACCGGTAAAACCTGCTTTTTTGAAAAACAGCGCCATCTGTTGCATATAAGAGCAACACACGCTATACTATTAATGTTACAAGTCCATTTCAAAGTTTCCGATTGCATTGATAAATTTAATTTTCATATATTTAGATTTATTTTAATTTTTATTGAATTATTTTGAGTTACAGTGTGTTGGAATTGAAGTGTGTTGTTTACCATACCGTTCATTTCGTAAATAGATATAGATGCCACATCTGTGAAATATAAAAACATGATTTAAACAAAAAAACAGCGCCATCTGTTGCACATAAGAGCCACACACGCTAAACTATTTTTTTTTTTTTTGCAGGGATATTCCTGCGCGGGCCCTAAGCCTCTGGCTGGCCCACAAAGTGTTGCTTGTTTCTAGTTTACTTGGGCGGAGTATGAGTATTTATGACTCGTATGGTCGCTTTAGTAAGATGTTGCCATATGTGTTTAACAACTTCTTCTGCTCTGTTGAATTGAAGTTGAAATCTTAATGGATTTGTAACTGTGCACTGTGTGAGATAATGTTCCAGAGGTCTGTCGGGCATTTCTCCACAGTGTTGACATTTCCTCTCATCTTCCGGAACCTGTAAGCCTATTTCCCATGCACATAGGTATCCAAGCCTGATGCGATGTAAATGTACTTCTGTTGCTCTACTTTTTTTTTTGCAGGGATATTCCTGCGCGGGCCCTAAGCCTCTGGCTGGCCCACTAAGTGTTGCTTGTTTCTAGTTTACTTGGGTGGAGTATGAGTATTTAGTACTCGTATGGTCGCTTTAGTAAGATGTTGCCATATGTGTTTAACAACTTCTTCTGCTCTGGTGAAGTGAAGTTGAAACCTTAATGGGTTCGTAACTGTGCACTGCGTCAGATAATGTACCAGAGGTCTGACGGGCATTTCTCCACAGTGTTGACATTTCCTCTCATCGTCCGGAACCTGTAAGCCGATTTCCCATGCACATGGGTATCCAAGCCTGATGCGATGTAAGTGTACTTCTGTTGCCCTGCTGCTCCCCTTCATTAACATAAGTGGTTCGTAGTTGGTTGAATCCCTGTACCAACCTGCAGATCGAGATGTTGCAACAGCTGAGGTGTGGTCACTGTACAACTTTTGCTTTGCTCTGGTTCTAATTACTCGCTTAATCTGGGACAGACTCTGTGGTATGCAAATGTCTACAGTTCTTCTCTTAGTTGCAAGTTTTGCAGCTTCGTCTGCAATGTCATTCCCAACGATACCCACATGACTTGGCACCCAGTTGAGAAGGACCCGTCGGCCTTGACGTTGGAGTGTTTGCATTAATGATAGGACAGTTGTGATCAGGTGTATGTTATCACATATGCGGTCTTGTTGCAAGGTTTCAATGGCGGTTCTGGAATCTGTATGTATGATAACATGTTGTCGGTGTTGAGCAAGAGCATGTTCCAAAGTCTTTTGAATGGCTAGCAAGAAGTTGTTAAACACATATGGCAACATCTTACTGAAGCGACCATACGAGTAATAAATACTCATACTCCGCCCAAGTAAACTAGAAACAAGCAACACTTAGTGGGCCAGCCAGAGGCTTAGGGCCCGTGCAGGGATATCCCTGCAAAAAACGAAAAAAAAAATCTGTTGCATGTAAGAGCAACACACATGCTATAATAAATATGTTACTGTTCCATTTCAGTGTTTCTGATTGCATTGATAAATTGAAGTGCATAGATTTTTATTTATTTTCATTTTGATTTAATTATTTTGTGTGAATAGCATTGGAATTGAGCTGTGTTGTTTACCATACCATTCATTTCGTGAGTATAGTTTATTTTTTTTTACTTTTTCATATTTTCATTTAATATTTTAGCTGTTTTTCTTATATTTCAGTGTTGGGAACATCAGATCACTTGATGTTCCCAATTTTTTTATGGGAGCACCGGACCATTTGGAAGGCATCGGATGAGGGAGTGGGGAATGGTGGGGATGGCGAGGGGATGGAAGTGAGAGATGGTGGGGAAGACGAGGGGACAAGGGAAGGGGTTAATGGTGGGGAAGGACGAGGGGTCGAGGGAGTTTGGGATAATACGGACGAGGGGATGGTGGAGTGGGGAATGGTTGGGAGGCCGAGGAGACGGGTGAGGGGGGAATGGTGGGGAGAACTGGGGGACAGGGAAGGTTGCTGTGGCTCAGCAACGCACATGCGTTGCTGAGCCACAGCAACGCGTGGCCGGGTACTGCTAGTCTATATAAATAAAAATGGAAATGTTCGTTTCTTCAAAATCGCTAATCTCCGAAAGTTCTTCACCGATTGCTTTCAAATTTACACACTACATTCCATTTGCATACGAGCGGGTTTTTATATACACACTATATCGATATCATGTCTGTGACAGGAATTGTTTTTTTAACATGTGTTATTCATGTGTTTTTCATGTTTGGGAAATATTCGAAACCTCTTTACCGATTGCTTTGAAATTTTGATACAACGTTGCAATCGAATACGTACATGTTTTTATAAACCTATTATTTAGATAACACTCCTGTGACAGGTAAAAACATGCTTCTTTTAAAACTGCGCCATCTGTTGCATGTAATACCAACACAAGCTATTCAAAATATGTTACGATTCCATTTCAATGTTTTCAATTGCATTGATAAATTGAATTTTCATATATATTTTGATTTATTCTAATTTTGATTTAATTATTTTATGTGACATTGCGTTGGAATTGAGCTGTGTTGTTTATCATACCATTCATTTTGTGGGTATTTTTTGTTTGTTTTTTCATTGTTTTTAATTTCGTTTTTTTTATCTGTTCTTATTATTTTTCCGTCCAATTGGTGGTAAAATTGAGCTGTGTCAATTGATCTGCATTTGAGTTTAAATATTTCGTCAGTGTTATATGTTTTTTGTTTTGAAAACACGAAAATGGACAACACGTTTATTTCACAGCTGCAAATGTGCAACAAACAGCTGCGACTCCACCGGCTACAGCATTAACTGTTTTTTTTTCACGTTATGTCAAAATGACATATTTGCAAAAACACTGCTGTATTCGAAAGTGCCTAAACAACGCAAACGAGGAGAGCGAGTCGACGGACAACTAGCATATTCAAATAAGCTATGATAGGTAGACTGTACACCGTGCATCCTAATCAGGATGAATGCTTCTTTCTTCGCATTCTGTTGGTAAATGTGCTCGGTCCAACATCTTTCCAGCAATTGAGATTTGTCAACTGTGTAACACAGGCAACTTCACGTAGTGCATTTCAAACTCAGAATTTATTGGAGAACGACAGGCACTGGGATGTATGCATTAATGACGCGTCCAACACATCACATCCAAATAAAATTCGTGCATTGTTAGCAATCATATTGACCACCGGCTCTCTGTTATCTCCAACAGAGTTATGGGAGAAATATAAATTGCACATGGCTGAAGATATTATCCGTCGAATACGCAAGGAAAATTCATATATGAACATGGATTTTACAGCAAAAATCTACAACGAAGCGTGCATAATGATTGAAAACTTATGCTTAGAAATCGTGAACAAATTTCTGAAGCAATTGGAAATACCATCACCGAATCGATCTACTGTTGCTTCGTCCGATGTAGAATTGCGTTGTGAACAAAATTACAACACGGGTGATTTGTTGTCGTATGTTTAATCAAATGTTCCTAGGCTAATGTTTGAGCGAATAGGCATTAACAATCAAATAATTCAAACTGTCAATAACGGGCTTGGAGAAATCTTCTTAGATGCGCCAGGAGGAACTGTAAAACCTTCCTAATTAGATTGATTCTGGCAGCATTTCGATCCCAAAATGGCATAACCTTAGCTCTTGCATCATCCGGCATTGCTGCGACATTGCTACCAGGTGGAAGAACTGCTACTTCGACTTTGAAATCGCAATTCAACATGAAATTAATTGAAACTCCCACGTGCAACATTTCCAAAGCATCCGTTATGGAAAAAGTATTGCAGAAATGCAAACTTATTGTTTGGGATGAATGGACAATGCCCCACTAAAAATCGCTCGAGGCTCTTGATCGATCATTGCAAGATTTGCGTAGAAACATCAGACCATCTGGGAACGCATTACTATTGTTTGCTGTAGATTTCAGGCAAATATTACTTGTAATTCCTCGATCGACACCAGCGGACGAAATAAATGTTTGCCTGAAATACTCTACTTTGTGGCGCAACGTAAAGACATTTAAATTAACTACAAATATGCATGTAGTTATGTTGTTACTGAAAAACGATCCATCACCTTAGATATTCTCACATCAATTTCTGGAAATATGGAACGTAAACGTGCCGGTTGATCTGACCTCAGGACGAATTTCATTGCCTCATACCTTTTGCAATTTAATATCGTCAAAAGAAGAACTTGTTGAAAAAGTATTTCCCAATATTCAAACCAATTATAAGAATCACGACTGGCTGAGTGAAAGAGCTATTCATGTGGCCAAGAACAAAACGTGTAAGAACTTAACAATATTATTCAATCTAACATTCAAAGCGAGGCAATCACATACAAGTTCGTGGACACTTGTGGAAGAAGATGAAGCGTTAATTATCCATTTTTTTAATTCACTCGATCTGCCAGGGATACCATCACACGTACGGCAATTGAAAATAGGCTTGCCAATTATCATGTTGCGAAATATCAACTAGCCGAAACTTTGACACGCTACCCGCCTTGCACTAAAAAAAATTAATCAGCGGCGTCGTAGAAGCAACAATCTTAGCAGGACCTTTCGAAGGTGAAGATGTCTTCATTCCTCACATTTCTATGATATCAACAGATATGCCATTTCAATTTATAAGATTGTAATTTCCAATTCGTTTGTCGTTTGCAGTCACCATCAACAAAGCTCAGGGCCAATCTTTAAAATTGTGCAGTTTATATGTAGACACGGATTGCTTCTCACATGGACAATTATATGTTGCATGTTATGGTGTCTGCAAACCAGACAATCTCTATATCTCAACAAAAATGGAACAACAATGCAACAACAAAACCACAATGTATACTCACAAGCATTTTGAAATGAAACATATTAGAAACGTGCGCTTTCTCTTTTCTTTATTTCCCATTTAACCAGACAGAGCCACAGCAACGCGTGGCGGGTACTGCTAGTCCTTATAAATAAAAATGGAAATGTTCGTTTGTTCAAAATCGATAATCTCCGAAAGTTCTTCACCGATTGCTTTGAAATTTTCACACAATGTTCCATTCGCATCCGACCAGGTTTTTATATACATACTATATAGATGTAACGTATGGGACGGTAAAAAACATAATTTTTCTCCGAAAGTACTCTCCGAAAGTTCTTCACCGATTGCTATTAAATTTTGACACAACGTTGCATTCGTTGTACACAACGTGGCATTGAGGTAAAAACATGCATTTTTGAACAACAGCGCCATCTGTTGCACATAACAGCAATATTCATGCTATACTAAATATGTCACGAATTCCATTTCAATGTTTCCGATTTCATTGATAAATTTTATTTTCATAGATTTCGATATATTTAATTTTTTTAGTGAATTATTTTGTGTTTCATTGTGTTGGAATTGAGTTGTGTAGTTTATCATACCGTTCAATTTGTAACTATAAGTATAAATCCCACACGTGTGACAGGTAAAACTATGCTTTTCTTGACAAACAGCGCCATCTGTTGCCTGTAAGGGCAACACACATGCTATACTAAATATGTTACAATTCCATTTCAATATTTCTGATTGCAATGATAAATTGAATTTTCATAGATTTTGATTGATTTTCATTTTTATTTATTTATTTTGTGTGAATTGCATTGGAATTGAGCTTTGTTGTTTACCATACTGTTCATTTCGTGAGTATTGTTATTTTTTATTTTTTAATCTATATAAATAAAAATGGAAATCTTCGTTTGTTCAAAATCGCTAATCTCCAAAAGTTCTTCGCCGATTGCTTTGAAATTTTAACACAATGTTCCATTTGTATCCGGCCAGGTTTTTATATACATGCTATATAGATTTTTTTTTTTTTGCAGGGATATTCCTGCGCGGGATCTAAGCCTCTGGCTGGCCCACTAAGTGTTGCTTGTTGCTGTCTTACTTGGGCGGAGTATAAGTATTTATTACTCGTATGGTCGCTTTAGTAAGATGTTGCCATATGTGTTTAACAACGTCTTCTACTCTGTTGAATCGAAGTTGAAATCTTAATGGGTTTGTAACTGTGCATTGTGTTAGATAATGTTCCAGTGGTCTGTCGGGCATTTCTCCACAGTGTTGACATTTTCTCTCATCTTCCGGAACCTGTAAGCCTATTTCCCATGCACATGGGTATCCAAGCCTGATGCGATGTAAGTGTACTTCTGTTGCTCTACTGCTCCCCTTCATTAACATAAGTGGTTCGTAGTTGGTTGAATTCCTGTACCAAGCCGCAGATCGTGATGTTGCAACAGCTGAGTTGTGGTCACTGTACAACTTTTGCATTGCTCTGTTTCCAATTACTTTCTTAATCTGTGACAGACTCTGTGGTATGCAAATGTCTACAGTTCTTCTCTAAATTGCAAGTTTCGCAGCTTCGTCTGCAATGTCATTTCCTATGATTCCCACATGACTTGGCACCCAGTTGAGAAGGACCCGTCGGCCTTGTCGTTTGAGTGTTTGCATTAATGATAGGACAGTTGTGATCAGATGTATGTTATCACATATGCGGTCTTGTTGCAAGGTTTCAATGGCGGTTCTCGAATCTGTATGTATGATAACATGTTGTCGGTGTTGAGCAAGAGCATGTTCCAAAGCCTTTTGAATGGCTAGCATCTCTGTTTGGAAAGTCGAACACCCATTTGAGAGCCTCCAACTATGTACAGAGTTTCCTGCTTTAACTGCAGCTCCGGTTTCGTGTCCCTGCTGGTCTACTGATCCATCGGTGAAGTATGTGAAGCTGTCGGATGCCATGTTTGCTTCTATATGCATCTGTGCAATGTTACGTAGCAGAAGAGGATTTGTCTGGTTCTTTTTCTCTACAATAACCATAATCTTAAAGTCTGCTGGCGGAGATTCCCAAGGGGCTTGCATAACAAAGTTTGCATGTATTTCGTCGACACCCTTCTCAGTGACTGTGTTTGTTATATCGAATGTATTGATGGTGCCTATCGCACAATGGGTCTACCTGGTGCTATTGGAGGCTCTTCTGTCCAGAGTTAGTGCTCCAGTGATTATATCTTTAAGTGAACTGATTCTAGGTCTAGTCAATATCCTGGTGAGCATGCACGCAGCGATCCCTTTTACCCTTATTTCAAGCGACGTTAGCCTGGTTTCCAATCTTAGGTTCAGTATTTTAGTCCATCTGGGAGCTCCTGTGATGATTCGCAATGCATCGTTTTGAAGAACCTCAACGTTTGCCCACTGGCCAGGAGAAAGAGTGAGTAAGGCAGGCGCTGCATAATCAATTATTGAACGAACGGCGTGTATGTAAAACATCCTTAACACTTTGTGTCCCGCTCCCAGACGGGGTCCTGTGATTGCTCTCATTATATTTAGTCGTGATTTTACTTTCTCCTTTAGATATTGAATTTGCTTGTTGAACGTCATGTTAAAATCTATCCACACTCCGAGATATTGATATTGTGTAACCCACTGAAGGTTAATGTCTTGAATGCGTAGGTGCCTGTCTGGCGTGTGGCCGCCTAGTCACATTGCCTTAGACTTCTGTGCAGATATTTTTAGCCCTAAAACGCTGCATTCAGATGTTACTTTATCTAATGCACCTTATGCTTTATTGTGAAGTGAAGGACCTGTAATGACTAATGCTAGATCGTCAGCATAGCTTAGCAATTTAACCCCTTCTGTAAATGTCATGGCAACAAGTTTTTCCATAAGGATGTTAAAAAGACTAGGACTGAGGACTCCTCCTTGTGGAGTCCCATTCTCATGCAAGTGGTAGTCCGACACTTGTCCTTGCAACTTTACTCTGGCATACCTGTGACTTAGGTAATCTTGAATCCATGCTAGCATTTTTCCCTTTACACCTTTTGTAACTAAGGTGTGTAAAATTGCTTGCGGGCTCGCTAGTTCGAATGCTTTTTCTAGATCAAGGAAGATCACTATAGCTGGACCTGAGTTAACTTTTCCTAGTAATGTGGCTATGGAGTTGGCAGTACCCACGCCTCAAGTGAAGCCAAATATGTGTTTATGCAGGTCTCCAGTCTTCCACAGTAGCCTATTTAAGACCATCCGTTCTGCAGTTTTACTAATGCATGATGTTAATGAAATGGGTCTGTAATTGCCAGGTTCTTTCGGCTTAGGAATCGGTATGATGTCTGCTTGCTTCCAAGAGGTTGGTAGTTTGCCTTGCTGCCAAGATGCGTTGATGACGTCCAATATTCCTTGTTCTCCAGCAGGATCTGCATGTGCGATCATTGAGTATGTAATGGTATCAGCATCTGGTGCAGTGTCCTCACCACCTTTTTTGGCTCTGATTAGTTCTTGTGTGGTGAAGGGACAGTCACATTCGTCATTTATAGCTATACTCGCATGAATGACTGTCAACCTCTCTTGTGTTAATTGTTCTTGCTGCCTGCGAACCACAGCAGGAAGCTGATATGAAGCTGTTCGTTCTGCAAATTGGAGGGCAAGTCTCTCAGCCTCCTGCAATGGGTGAATACATGCCTGTGGACGGGCTGGTCGACCTGATATAGTTTTAATCTGACCCCATATCTTGCCAAGACTACTATATTCGTTCAGAGTTTGACACCACTCAAACCATCTTGCCTCCTTTACTTCTCTAGAAACTCGTCTTGCTTCAGATACCACCGCTCTTAGCAGAGTTCTTCCTTCTGGTGTGGGGTTTCTCTTCAGATGTTTTCTGAAGATGTTGACTTCGTGGTTCTGTTCTTTAACTTCACTACAATAGAACCAATAGTTCCTCCGTGTTGTGTTTCCTGTGATAATGACTGGAATAGCTTTGTTTGCAGCAGCTGCAATGGCTTCCTGCAGATTGGTCTCGTGTATGTTCAAATCCGCAGGTGTCATGTATGTTGCAAACCAATTTTCAAGTTCTTCTTGGTATATATTCCAATTGGCCTTTCTTAAATTCCACCTAGGTTGTGCAGGTGGTGTAGGAGGTCGTTCTATAATTAGTGTTGTGACAGTAGCATAGTGGTCACTAGTGATCAACGGGTCTATTTCCTACTTCGCCCGATGCTTGAGTGCTGTCGAGATTAACGTAAGATCAAGGGACCCTCCTAGAATGTGAGTGGGTTCCCCAGTGTTGAGAAGTGTAATTTCAGGTACATCTCGCAGAGCTGCAGCTAAATGGCGCCCATCAGCATTGGCTGGGNTACTTACGTCTACTGAGATTAGTCTCACAAGTACCAGGTAATCCACTGTTAGTGCTGTACAGATGAGTTTACGAAGGAGTATTACCTGATGCTTGGACAAAGAGTGTCTGTTCCCATCCCCAAACCACACTCAGATGATTATAGACCCATATCACTAACATCGTGTGTCTGTAAAGTGCTTGAACGTATTGTTCTTAACAGACTCAAGTATCGTATACAGGGGCACCTGTCACTCAACTGTTTGGATTTATCTGGGCTCAGTAACAACACTGTTTTGCTGAATACTTTCGCACATATTGAAGCTTCCCCTCAAACAGTCTTCATCGACCTAGCAGCAGCTTTTGATACAGCAAACAGAGAAATCATACTGGAACAGCTTGCCGAGCTGGGAATACAAGGAAAATTACTGAAATGGATAAAGGGCATTTGTCTAATCGAACAGCATATGTTTGGTTTAATGGTGTTTAAAAGCACAGAGAGCAACACTTTGAACTGGGAACTCACAAGGAGGGTCCTCAGCCCCCTGTTGTTCAACGTTCTGATGCATAAACTTATTAAAGATCTTCCAACTAATAATGAAGACACTGTCATTTGTTATTGCTGATGATATATGTTTACAGGCTGCCTCCGAGCCTAGAATGCAAGTCCTGCTCGATGCTTTTGCTACTAGAGCTGAGGAATGTGGCCTCCTTATCTCTGTACAGAAAACTCGTGCCCTCATTCCATGTGGTATTCACCACCCAATTATCATATAGATGGGCGAGCACTTGAGAACTGCGAGTCTTACAGATACCTTGGTGTCCCAATAACGACCCTGGGTACTTTTCTTCTCTCAAGAGGAGACTGTGGAGAGATTAAAGCCCTTGCGGGTCCTTGTGGTGTCAATCATGGAATTAACGTGAGACTTGCTAGATGTTTTATGTATCATTTATACGCTCTGTGATTGATTACAATGCTCTACATCTCACATGTAAACTGACAAAGAGCTGAAATCTCTTGAAACCTTGCAAAATGAAGCTATGCGTCTCATCCTTGGGGCTCCAAAGTCCACGAGAATAGTTAATATGAGAGCAGAGTTAAAATTACCTACCATAAGTGAGAGAATTTGTCTATTAGTACAGTTTTCCGCGTGAAGGCATTAGTAGATCTAGGCAACACATGAAGTTTCAAGCTAAACTTTCTAATATGCTGCACTCACCTGAGGGTCTATAGAAGAACGAAATCTGATTATGTATATTGGTTCTACAAGGTAGCCAACTCCATCAAAATATTAAATATTACCCAACTCAACTAATGATTAATCACCCATTACTCCATGGGATAACTGGGATTTATCAGTTGATTTTGTAAATGCGCCCAAGAAAGATAGTGTGCACTCTACATTATTAAAACAGTTAACACTGAAAAGCATCACTGAAAAGTACTCAGAGTATGGGTAACGATGTGTATCAGTGCTATGCCGACGGCTCTGTAGAAGAGGGTGGACGATGTACCGGATGTGCATGTAATGTATTGAACAATCTACTCTCGTACATACAGCAATGAAGCGCGTCAATGACTGGCAAGTACAACTCAAACCGAACTTGCAGGCATATACCTTGCCACTGATTTTTTAAAAGACAAAGGCAGTGGACTTATATACTGTGACTCGCAGAGTGCACTCCTGGCATGAACGCAAAGTTAGTGACACCCAGAAATAGTCAGTGATATTCGAATGAATGTTTTAGCTGCTAAGAAAACAGATTTGAAATTAAATTCCTATGGATACCATCACATGTTGGCATCTCAAGGCATGACACTGTTGATATGCTTGCAAAGACAGCCTGTAGAAAACCAGTGGTAGAAATTGATATGGGTATTTCATTAGCAGTGACGAAGAGAAACTTAACAAATATCTAATGAAGATCTCACCGACCTAACAAATTCACAAAGACCTGAAAGTTGTAGCATTAAATATTATGATAGATATCGTGAGGAAGCATTCACATATGGGACTAATAGAACAAGAACCCGGCAATGTGATGTTATAGTGGCCAGAATACGCCTGGGATACAGACGTATCTGCAGCTTCTCAAAACCCAAATGTCGAGTACACTATGTGTCAACTTTGTGAAAGAGAAAACATGCACTCTCTGAAATATATTGTAGAATGTACCATACTGGCTGACTTTCGCCCCCCTGGGCTAAGGTATGCTGAACTCTGTAATTACTATAGAGTACTGGAACACTTGATATATTTGACTTGTATCCAAGATTGACCATGTAATAGATTAATTATACAATGTATGTGATGTAACTATACCTAACCTGAGCTTGTAAAAGAGCACCTTAATCACCTTCAGTGATTAAGTGCTTAATTGCACACTAGGTTCTTTATCAGCTATCTCACCCTGTCAGAGTAAATGAGATAAATGTCTGTGAATGCATGTGTGTATATATGTATATGTGTGTGTATGTATATGTATGGGTATAAAGTATATATGGAAGCTGATCAGAATTACATTTCACCTTTGTAAATGTACATTAATGACACTGTGTAGAAGACACATCGAACACTTTATGTAAGGCATACGTAAATCTGTGTATCTATGTATGTACGTATATAGGTTAGCTTAGCATTTTTAAAGCACCGACTCACCTTCAGTGGTTGATTGTTCAATAAACCCTTGAACTATATGTTTAACACATCTCTAACCTGTCCATGGGGTAGACAGAAAAAATGTATATATGCTGGTTAGCATTGTAAATGTGTGGCCACGTCTGTGGTAGAAAACAATAAAAAAAAAAAAAAAAAAAAAAAAAAAACTGCTCAGGCAGGCTACTACACTCTCGACAGAGTACGTCCGGGGGTGGCTCAGCTTCTACAAAGCAGACTGGTGAAGAAACCTTGGCTGCCTTGGGTAGACTGACTTCAACATTCCTTACCACTGTCTTAGGTCGCCTCTGAAAATAACAACGTCATCAGTACTGGCGACTTTACATGGGGCCACTAGGAAACGTCACTTACTGGCTACACAAACATACAGTCTCTAGCTCAATAGATGGTGCTGATGTTCTGAGCACCACGTCACCAGAGGTCAGCACTAGCTACCTCACGAGCTACCAGGACGAGAATCTAGCATTACTCGCCGGCACCATCCGTCGTCCCTAGATGGCGTTGTCCATGGTGCGGGGTTTTCGGGAGCAGACTCACAGATGGCGTTGTCGTCGTTGTTCCGAGCCCCGATGATGGACTCTGGTCCGTAACACAGGGTAAATAAATTAAAAAATACGCGTTCAAATGGGCGATAATATTAAGAGTAGAAATTCGTTATTCAGACATTCGTTATTCAGACGTTATTCATTGGAAATCTGCTGAGGTAGGTCAGCAGGTTTTTGCTGTATAAAATATTTCCAGCAAATAATAATATATTGATTAATCGTTTATAAATCTATTATCAGCTAATAATTCTTATTAAAGAATGGTGAAGTAAAATGAATTTAATTTGAATCTCATAAATGTAAACATTTTCCCCCTAGCTGCGTGAGTTGAAGCAACACTCCTCCATAATTTGTAGGGTAATGAAGCGTTACTACGCATTAATAAATTGAACTCAATATTACTAAACTATTAGTAAGTAGAGCTAGTAAATAATAATACATAGTACAAGAATAGTTTCTAAAAGTAGTAAGAGTTAGTAATTAAGTGTTAGAAATTTACAACACGTTGGTTACTCTCACACCACTACTGAGGCGGGTAGGTCACTCTCACATCACTCCTGAGACAGGAGTATGTCACTCTCAAATCACTCCTGAGAAAGGGGTAGGTCACTCTCACATCACTACTGAAGCAAGTAGGTCACTCACAAATCACTACTGAGGCGGGTAGGTTTCTCTCATATCACTACTGAGGCGAGTAGGTCACTCTCACATCACTACTGAGGCGGGTAGGTCACTCTCAGATCACTACTGTGATGGGTTGGTCACTCTCACATCACTACTGAGGGGGTAGGTCACTCTCATATCACTACTGATGGGGTAGGTAACTCTCACATCACTACTGAGGCGGGTAGGTCACTCTCACATCACTACTGAGGCGGGTAGGTCACTCTCACATCACTACTAAGAAGGTTAGGTCACTCTCATATCACTACTGTGATGGGTAGGTCACTCTCAGTTCACTACTGTGATAGGTAGCTCACTCTCGGATCACTACTGTGACGGATACGTCTCTTTCATATCACTACTGAGGGGGTAGGTCACTCTCACATCACTATTGAGGCAGGTAGGTCACTCTCACATCACTACTGAGGCAGGTAGGTCACTCTCACATCACTAATAAAGCGAGTAGGTCACTCACATCCCTACTGAGGGGCTAGGTTACTCTCACATCAATACTGAGGCGCGAAGGTCACTCTCACATCACTACTGAGGCAGGTAGGTCACTCTCACATCACTAATAAAGCGAGTAGGTCACTCACATCCCTACTGAGGGGCTAGGTTACTCTCACATCAATACTGAGGCGCGAAGGTCACTCTCACATCACTAATAAAGAGAGTAGGTCACTCTCACATCACTACTGAGGGGTAGGTCACTCTCACATCACTCCTGATGGGGTAGGTCACTCTCACATCACTGCTGAAGTGGGTAGGTCACTCTCACATCACTACTGACGGGTTAGGTCTCTCTCACATCACTACTGAGGTGGGTAGGTCACTCTCACATTACTACTGAGGGGTAGGTCACTCTCACATCACTACTGAGGAGGGTAGGTCACTCTCACATCACTACTGAGGCGGGTAGGTCACTCTCACATCACTACTGAGGCGGGTAGGTCACTCTCACATCACTACTGAGGCGGGTAGGTCTCTCTCACATCACTACTGAGGCGGGTAGGTCACTCTCACATCACTACTGAGGCGGGTAGGTCACTCTCACATCACTACTGAGGCGGGTAGGTCACTCTCACATCACTACTGAGGCGGGTAGGTCACTCTCACATCACTCCTGATGTGGGTAGGTCACTCTCACATCACTACTGACGGGTTAGGTCTCTCTCACATCACTACTGAGGCGGGTAGATCACTCTCACATCACTACTGAGGGGTAGGTCACTCTCACATCACTACTGAGGCGGGTAGGTCACTCTCACATCACTACTGAGGCGGGTAGGTCACTCTCACATCACTACTGAGGCGGGTAGGTCACTCTCACATCACTACTGAGGCGGGTAGGTCACTCTCACATCACTATTGAGGCGGGTAGGTCACTCTCATATCACTACTGTGGCGGGTAGGTCACTCTCACATCATTTACTGAGGCGGGTAGGTCACTCTCACATAACGTCTACCATGTTGATGTCAACAGGTGCGGCAGGTGTCATGGTGCGTGACGGTGGTGGTGGTGAGCGACGACCTCGCCTTCCTCGCCGCCTTCGCCCAGTGGTCCCTCAAGGGCCGCCTCCTGGTGTCGTCGACGAGGCTCCTGGTCCTCACCAACGTCTCTCTGTTGAACCATCCAACGCTGAGTGGGATCTACTCCAAGATGAACGCCATGCTGCTCGTCGTTAAAAACTTAATGAGTTACAGGAGTATGAAATATGAAAATGATTTAACGGAATGTATGACCACCCTACTTATCGGAAAATGAAAAAACGACGAAGTTTCGGTCCGTCCTGGACCATTAAAAAGTAGAAATGACGACCTAATAATGGTCCAGAACCATCTTCGTGGTTCGTCCACTTTCTGATATGTGGTCTGGTCATCATATCTTCATCCACATTATTGAGACATCGTCTGCATAACGGGACCCATGTTCCGTTTTATTAATTTACTAGCTGTACCCGGCCACGCGTTGCAGTGGCTCAGTCTGGTTAAATGGAAACGAAAGAAAAGAGAAAGTGCACGTTTCAAATATGTTTAATTTCACAATGCTTGTCGGTATACAATACTTCGTTGTTGTTCTATTGTCTGTGGAGATATAGAGATTTTCTGGTTTCTCGACTCTAGAACACTCAACTTATAATTGTCCATGTGAGAAGCAATCCATGTCTTGATATAAACTGCACAATTCAAAAGATTGGCCCTGAGCTTTGTTGATGGTGATTGCAAACGCCAATCGATTTGGAAATTACAATCTCTTAAATTGAAATGGTATATCCGTTGGAATCATAGGAATGTGAGGAATCAGGACATCTTCACCTTTGAAAGGTGCTATCATTTTGTTGCTTCTACGAAATTGCTGATTATTTTTTTTACTGCATACCGAATGCCGTTGCAAAGCTTTGTCTGGTTGATATCTCGCAACATGATAATTGGCACGCCGATTTTCAATTGCAGTTTGTGCGGTGGAATCCTTAGCAGATTGACTGAATTCAAAAATTCTGTTGAATCATTAACCCACTTCATATGCTTCCACACCAATGTCGACGGACTTGTATGTTACTGCCTCGCTTTTAATGTTAGACTGAATAATATTGTTAAGTTCTTAGACATCTTTGTTCTTGGCCGCAAGAATAGCTCGTTCACTTAGCCAATCGTGATCCTTATAATTGGTTTGAATATTGGGAAATACTTTTTCAACCAATTCTTCTTTTGACGTCACTGAATTGCAGAAGTTATGAGGCAATGAAATTCGTCCTGAGGTCAGATCAACCGACATGTTTCCGTTCCCAATTTCCAGAAATTAAT
>WNGS01168607.1:30965-44652 GCA_020271785.1 Procambarus virginalis | reverse complement strand
GCAATTCCTGGATCACGATGGCAGTACAGTCTTCTCTGTCAGTTTCATGGGGAAAATCATGTGATGAGATGATAACAGAATCAAGGAGCTTAAGTTGGTCTGATTCGTCTTGGGTTGCAGTGTGTTGCTGTTGTAGGGAGTTAAAATGGTTCTCTAACTTTTGTAACATCTCTTCTTGCTTCTTAGAGTTTTCTGCTGATTTAGAGTTAGTAACCGAGATCTGCAGAGAGCTTAATTCCTGTTCGAGGTGGCCGACTCTGGCAGACAGATCTTGGTTAATCTTGTGCATGGCCAAAGCATCACTCTGTAGCTTCCTTATCAGGTCCGACTGCTCTCGGATTATAGACTTTTGGTCATCATGTATCTGAGTCAATAATTTGAGCCATGGATTATCAGCGAGACGCTTAAAGTCAGAACAAGGGGAGGCAGCTCGTTTAATTTGCTCCATATGGTTACTTAACTGTTGCATGGCTCGAGTCAGTGACGACGCTTCACTCAGCTAGGAAGGTTTGTTATTGTTGACGCTGGGAGGGTCGGTACCCCCCCCCCCCCGCAGCCACTAAGGGGGAGACAGCCACGTTATTCCTGTTGCTAGTTTGGCTGGTTGGGTTCATCCTGATAGGGGTGCTATCTTTATTTGCGGCCTTACCGAGCTTAGAATTGTGTTGCATGGTAGCAGCAGTGATGTATGCAGGCAGATGGGGTAGACTCGATGTGGCAGCAGCAAACGTCAGGTTAGCTTCCTCCAGAGAGCAACACTAATGAAGTCGAGATGAGGTAGTGGGTTAGGTTTTGTCGTATATTTCGGTCACATTTAGGTCACTGGGTACTTAGCTGCCTTCTGGGATTGTTACATCATGTTTGGGATGTTGTGGGCTCAAGGAGCAGCTGATAAAGTTGGAGGGGCAGCAAATCGATTGACTCTTATTTTATTGCTTGGAAATCTTTATATATTTCACCTTGACATCCATTTGTGGAAATTCCCTTAAACATTTGATTCTATCATTCATGAAACTCCTGTAACAAATTCCACATAATGGAAGAGAAGGGGGGATAATATGGGGATTTTACCATATCAGTTACTTGGAAGGAAACTAAAAGATATTTTCACCATATCAGTTATTTAAGGCGTCATGTTGTTCTGTATGGAACTACAAGACAATAATCCTTTGGTACAACTACTCAAATATACCACATGGGTCTAATTTAGCTTTGCGGTTTCTATATAAAAAATACAAAAAACGTATATGTTCGGGAATAGAATATTCACATATTTATACTTATTGTATTAGTTATTTTATGTCTGTTCATTAAGATAACATCTATTATGAATATGTATAACAAAATACCATATATGGAATCAGTTGCAGTTGGAATGACTGATGGTAAAATGAAATATGTCATGGGTTCACTACATGCCATACCTGGTTCCCTTGCAGTAATTCTGGCAACTTTGGTAATTTTCACAACAATTAACACAAATAAAAGTATAAACGTGAAGAAAGAGAACAAATGAATTTCGAAGCACCATAAAAAGGTAGGAATTTTCCAAATATTAAATTAAATGGATGAAAATATATTTAATAATTG
Source organism: Procambarus virginalis (assembly GCA_020271785.1). Classification (NCBI taxonomy): domain Eukaryota; kingdom Metazoa; phylum Arthropoda; class Malacostraca; order Decapoda; family Cambaridae; genus Procambarus; species Procambarus virginalis. The sequence goes on along the minus strand of WNGS01168607.1, from coordinate 43,062 downwards.
GGCTAAAAATGACCATACTTTGTGAACCAGGTGCTTGGATAAAAATATAATAATGACAACAGTTCTTAACTTAATATTCTCTAGAACGCCTAAAATTGTCCACACGTGTCTAATCTAGCTTTGCTGCCCACTGTATACAGTATATATAAAACTAAAATTCTTATTCTCTCTTTTTTTTGTTTAAGTAAATAAAATAATATTATTATTATATATTTACTAAAAAAAACGAAAAGAAATATAGTTGATAGTGTCTCACCTAATTGTATTTGGGGGGATTGAGATTCGGGTCTTTGGTCCCCCATCTGAACTGTTAATGAACTGGTGTATAGATTCCTGAGCCAATTGGTTTCCATCATATCTACATTTGAAACTGCGTAAGGTGTCTGCCTCCTCATCATCATTGCCTAATGCATTCCATCTGTTAGGTACGCTGACACTTTTCTTTCTGTACTTAAGTTTTCCGAAGATGCACCAAACATTGACCAACAACACGATTCATTTCTACCCTCAGATTTCAAGAAATCTCTTACCTGGTGATTTTTTTTTCTTACAACTGAGTTAAGAAAAAAATAGTAATAACAACTCCCAACTTAAAATAATATTCTCTAGGATGCCTAAAGTTGTCCACGTGTGTCTAATCCAGATCTGCGGCCTGAGTGACTGTATACAGTATATATATATTACACTCTTATTCTTTCTTTTTTTGCTTTAGTAAATAAAATAACATTGCTGTTATTTAAAACTTAATAAGAAAACAAAAACAAATTGAGATTTTAGTTTCATATATAAACACTGGTTAAATTTTTATTTTCGTCGAATGTGTGTGTGTGTGTGTGTGTGTGTACTCACCAGTTGAGCTTGGGGTGGAGGATTAAGCTTAGATTCTTTGGTCCCGCCTCTTAACTGTCAATAAACTGGTGTGTAGATTCCTTAGCCAATTGGACTTTATCATATCTACATTTGAAACTGTGTATGGAGTCTGCCTCCACTGCCCAATGCATTCCGTCTGTTAGGTACTTATCATTGTTATATTTTTTCTTAAATAAATAAATAAATATGTTTATTCAGGTAAGGTACATACATACAAGTGATGTTACATTAATGGATCGGTTAATAGATAGAGCTAGTACATACAATGCCTAAAGCCACTATTACACAATGCGTTTCGGGCAGGAAAAACATTAATATCTAAAACTTAATACTAATTGAGCATAAAGAATAAAGTGTGTTGAGAACAAATACAAATAAAGATAAAAAAAGGGGAACATGACTAAAAAGAGCACAAATACAAAAGGTTGACAAACAGCGTTGATTAAAAAAAAATAACAGACATGGGTTGACAATAGAGGGGTAAGGTAAGTTACAGGGAATTTATTAGGTAGTGTTTAGTTTTAATCTTAAACTGGTTGAGAGAGGTACAGTCTTTAACATGGTTGGGAAGGTCATTCCACATTCTGGGTCCCTTGATTTGTAGACCATTTCTAGTTTGATTAAGTCGTACTCTTGGAATATCAAAACTGTATTTATTTCTGGTGTGGTGCTTATGGGTTCTGTTACAGCCTTCAATGAAGCTTTTGAGTTCAGGATTGGCATTACAGTTCAGCGTTTTATATATGTATAATACACATGAGAGAATGTGCAGTGACTTAATATCTAACATATTCAGAGATTTGAGTAGGGGTACCGAGTGATGTCTGGGGCCAGAGTTGGATATTGTCCTAATAGCAGCTTTGTGTTTAGTAATTAGAGGACGTAAATGATTTTGGGTAGTCTTGACTTAGTTGTAAGAGAGAAATACGCCAGATAAGAGATTTCATGAAATCTGAGGGTTGAAAGGAATTGTGTTGATGGTTAATGTTTGGTGAATCTTTGTAAAACACTGCAATAGAAAATATATTTTCATTAAGATGAGATTTGGGGTAATAATGTACAATATAACGAGAGCTGAGGTATTTTAGACTGGCCACTTTATCATTAATATTGTTCGTTCTTTTTTTATTTACTAACTGACGAGAATCCCAATTACCCTGCAGAACTTTACATTTAAGCTGAGAAGATGGTATCACTAATATGGGTTCTAAGAGTAAAAAGAGAATTGAGGACCAATGATAAGCTACAACTAAGCCACTGTCAGGAAGTCTAAAGATATTAATCACATGGGGTGAATTAAAAACAGATTGTATTTTAGGTTTGAGCATTGTAGTTGCAATCCAACCTTGATTGGTAACCATTTCAGAAAAGGCAGACACTGAAGTTGGAATAACCCAGTTGCCACAGTAAATCAGAGGTGAAAAATGAAAATGACACTATACCTTTCTTTTGCTTCTCGATATCATAACCTAAGAGCAAGAGACCAGGTAGTTGACATAGTAGACATCTTCCTCCATCATAATCATTATGATTAACGAGTGATTTATACATCTGTCTGCAGTATTTGAGGAAATTAGTGACTATTTGAAAAAACCCTTGGTGTCGTGTAGCGGGAGGTAATGACAATCATCCTTATTATTGTCCAGGGTATTATTACACCAAGACCAACTTTCATAGGAAAAAGGCATGATAGTAAAAGCACATTCTTTTAAACAATTTTCTTCTCTTTGACATTTAAACATTCCTTAAATTTTGAAGGACATATTTTTTTGTAATAGTTTATTGTAAAAACTGGGTCATTATCGAGGATCAAATAATGTTGCAGATGGATGAAAAAAAATAATGCAACCATAATTGTGGTTAATATAATTAAAAAAGGAGGGGATGACCATTTTGATTTGCTACTGCATTATGGGAAATGTGTGGGCAAGAATTTACATAGACATAACAAAATGTTAAATAGTCAAATTTGCTTTTATTTCACCGGTATCAGTTGTAAATTGAACTTTTAATTTAGATGACTTCATATTTTTTCTTAGTAAACCTGCTTCCACAAATGAATTTACATCATATAAATTTATTGGTTGTCGTTTATTATTATTATTATTAATATTATTATTATTATTATTATCTATTATATTTAAATTTGCATGTTTCACATTTGCCTAATTAAAAAAAAAATGAATTAAAATACTCACACAAGCAGTAATATTTGTCATATCTTGACTAAAAGGTGAGGAATAGGATGATGGAGGAAAAATATAGAAGTTTGTATTAGTCATATTTAATAAAACAGGTATAGTTTGCCCAGATATATACCACATATTAATGGTTTTTTAAATATATATAACGAGAAAACAGCTTTTAATGAAACTGGGTTTTAAGCTGTAAATCTCAAAAGGATAGAGTACCTTAGGCTGAAATCTAAAATTTACTGATATCACATTCTTCAACTTGTTTACGTAGAAGATTTTTCATGTAATCTTAAAGTTGATTATATATTTCCTTCATCACATAATGTCAAAGTAAAAAAAAAAATATCATATGTGTCGTCAACCCCTAGTAATTTTTCCTTAATTTTATATACAAATCGCTAGTTTTATACACATTTGTAATGTTTTATATACCACAGTACATAAAATCTCTGGGCCTTTTATATCCCCGAGTAAATAAAATTAAAATGACCCTATGGGAGGGCCAAAATATTAGAGGAGTAAACATTATCTAATATTGGGAGATGTTTATAGATAACGACTATTTCATCTGATAAAGAATCCTCAGAAAGATAGAGTAGAAGGTATTGTTCATAACTCGAGACATGATCACTGCTTTATAAAATTCGCAGATGGATTGAAACCCATCCTACTTTCTGGAAAGAACTAAAAATGTCTCATTCTACCAGTCTAATAAACGACTGCACCTCCTACAAATGCCAATATTAAGAAGATTCGCTGGTGAAGCGATTGACTCTTATTAAATTGCTTCGAAATGTGTATATCTTCCACGTTGACATCCATTTGTGGAAATCCTCTTACACGATTGATTCCATCGTTCATGAAACTCCTTTAACAAATTCCACATATTGTAAGAGAAGGGGGATAATATGAAGATTATATCATATCAGTAACTTTTAAAATAAACAACATGTGTCTAAATTAACTTTGCGGCCTGGTAAAACTAAACTCTGTTTCTTTTATTCTAGTAAGGATATAATAATAATAATATTAATTATTACTATTATTATGTTTTATTATTAATATTATTACTATTATATACCTCCTAAAAAATGGAGAGTCCAGTTATGTATATACTAGTTGAATCTTCATTTTCATTCAAGGTAAATTACACATGCCTAATCTAATTATGTGGTGTGGTTGAGTGTATATTTAAAACTAAACCCTATTCTATTTTATAATTATATATATATATATATATATATATATATATATATATATATATATATATATATATATATATATATATATATATATATATATATAATGCGAACAAGCCTGAATGGTCCCCAGGACTATATGCGAATGAAAACTCACACCCCAGAAGTGACTCGAACCCATACTCCAGGAGCAACGCAACTGGTATGTACAAGACGCCTTAAACCACTTGACCATCACGACCGGACAAAATGAGGTGATAGCCGAAGCTATTTGAACCACCTCACCGCCGGCACTCGGATGGTTATCTTGGGCATAGCATTTTACCAAATCACCTCATTCTTTGGGGCACACGTGAGGAACACAAATGCAAACAAGCCTGAATGGTCCCCAGGACTATATGCGAATGAAAACTCACACCCCAGAAGTGACTCGAACCCATACTCCCAGGAGCAACGCAACTGGTATGTACAAGACGCCTTAAACCACTTGACCATCACGACCGGACAAAATGAGGTGATAGCCGAAGCTATTTGAACCACCTCACCGCCGGCACTCGGATGGTTATCTTGGGCATAGCATTTTACCAAATCACCTCATTCTTTGGGGCACACGTGAGGAACACAAATGCGAACAAGCCTGAATGGTCCCCAGGACTATATGCGAATGAAAACTCACACCCCAGAAGTGACTCGAACCCATACTCCCAGGAGCAACGCAACTGGTATGTACAAGACGCCTTAAACCACTTGACCATCACGACCGGACAAAATGAGGTGATAGCCGAAGCTATTTGAACCACCTCACCGCCGGCACTCGGATGGTTATCTTGGGCATAGCATTTTACCAAATCACCTCATTCTTTGGGGCACACGTGAGGAACACAAATGCGAACAAGCCTGAATGGTCCCCAGGACTATATGCGAATGAAAACTCACACCCCAGAAGTGACTCGAACCCATACTCCCAGGAGCAACGCAACTGGTATGTACAAGACGCCTTAAACCACTTGACCATCACGACCGGACAAAATGAGGTGATAGCCGAAGCTATTTGAACCACCTCACCGCCGGCACTCGGATGGTTATCTTGGGCATAGCATTTTACCAAATCACCTCATTCTTTGGGGCACACGTGAGGAACACAAATGCGAACAAGCCTGAATGGTCCCCAGGACTATATGCGAATGAAAACTCACACCCCAGAAGTGACTCGAACCCATACTCCCAGGAGCAACGCAACTGGTATGTACAAGACGCCTTAAACCACTTGACCATCACGACCGGACAAAATGAGGTGATAGCCGAAGCTATTTGAACCACCTCACCGCCGGCACTCGGATGGTTATCTTGGGCATAGCATTTTACCAAATCACCTCATTCTTTGGGGCACACGTGAGGAACACAAATGCGAACAAGCCTGAATGGTCCCCAGGACTATATGCGAATGAAAACTCACACCCCAGAAGTGACTCGAACCCATACTCCCAGGAGCAACGCAACTGGTATGTACAAGACGCCTTAAACCACTTGACCATCACGACCGGACAAAATGAGGTGATAGCCGAAGCTATTTGAACCACCTCACCGCCGGCACTCGGATGGTTATCTTGGGCATAGCATTTTACCAAATCACCTCATTCTTTGGGGCACACGTGAGGAACACAAATGCGAACAAGCCTGAATGGTCCCCAGGACTATATGCGAATGAAAACTCACACCCCAGAAGTGACTCGAACCCATACTCCCAGGAGCAACGCAACTGGTATGTACAAGACGCCTTAAACCACTTGACCATCACGACCGGACAAAATGAGGTGATAGCCGAAGCTATTTGAACCACCTCACCGCCGGCACTCGGATGGTTATCTTGGGCATAGCATTTTACCAAATCACCTCATTCTTTGGGGCACACGTGAGGAACACAAATGCGAACAAGCCTGAATGGTCCCCAGGACTATATGCGAATGAAAACTCACACCCCAGAAGTGACTCGAACCCATACTCCCAGGAGCAACGCAACTGGTATGTACAAGACGCCTTAAACCACTTGACCATCACGACCGGACAAAATGAGGTGATAGCCGAAGCTATTTGAACCACCTCACCGCCGGCACTCGGATGGTTATCTTGGGCATAGCATTTTACCAAATCACCTCATTCTTTGGGGCACACGTGAGGAACACAAATGCGAACAAGCCTGAATGGTCCCCAGGACTATATGCGAATGAAAACTCACACCCCAGAAGTGACTCGAACCCATACTCCCAGGAGCAACGCAACTGGTATGTACAAGACGCCTTAAACCACTTGACCATCACGACCGGACAAAATGAGGTGATAGCCGAAGCTATTTGAACCACCTCACCGCCGGCACTCGGATGGTTATCTTGGGCATAGCATTTTACCAAATCACCTCATTCTTTGGGGCACACGTGAGGAACACAAATGCGAACAAGCCTGAATGGTCCCCAGGACTATATGCGAATGAAAACTCACACCCCAGAAGTGACTCGAACCCATACTCCCAGGAGCAACGCAACTGGTATGTACAAGACGCCTTAAACCACTTGACCATCACGACCGGACAAAATGAGGTGATAGCCGAAGCTATTTGAACCACCTCACCGCCGGCACTCGGATGGTTATCTTGGGCATAGCATTTTACCAAATCACCTCATTCTTTGGGGCACACGTGAGGAACACAAATGCGAACAAGCCTGAATGGTCCCCAGGACTATATGCGAATGAAAACTCACACCCCAGAAGTGACTCGAACCCATACTCCCAGGAGCAACGCAACTGGTATGTACAAGACGCCTTAAACCACTTGACCATCACGACCGGACAAAATGAGGTGATAGCCGAAGCTATTTGAACCACCTCACCGCCGGCACTCGGATGGTTATCTTGGGCATAGCATTTTACCAAATCACCTCATTCTTTGGGGCACACGTGAGGAACACAAATGCGAACAAGCCTGAATGGTCCCAGGACTATATGCGAATGAAAACTCACACCCCAGAAGTGACTCGAACCCATACTCCCAGGAGCAACGCAACTGGTATGTACAAGACGCCTTAAACCACTTGACCATCACGACCGGACAAAATGAGGTGATAGCCGAAGCTATTTGAACCACCTCACCGCCGGCACTCGGATGGTTATCTTGGGCATAGCATTTTACCAAATCACCTCATTCTTTGGGGCACACGTGAGGAACACAAATGCGAACAAGCCTGAATGGTCCCCAGGACTATATGCGAATGAAAACTCACACCCCAGAAGTGACTCGAACCCATACTCCCAGGAGCAACGCAACTGGTATGTACAAGACGCCTTAAACCACTTGACCATCACGACCGGACAAAATGAGGTGATAGCCGAAGCTATTTGAACCACCTCACCGCCGGCACTCGGATGGTTATCTTGGGCATAGCATTTTACCAAATCACCTCATTCTTTGGGGCACACGTGAGGAACACAAATGCGAACAAGCCTGAATGGTCCCCAGGACTATATGCGAATGAAAACTCACACCCCAGAAGTGACTCGAACCCATACTCCCAGGAGCAACGCAACTGGTATGTACAAGACGCCTTAAACCACTTGACCATCACGACCGGACAAATGAGGTGATAGCCGAAGCTATTTGAACCACCTCACCGCCGGCACTCGGATGGTTATCTTGGGCATAGCATTTTACCAAATCACCTCATTCTTTGGGGCACACGTGAGGAACACAAATGCGAACAAGCCTGAATGGTCCCAGGACTATATGCGAATGAAAACTCACACCCCAGAAGTGACTCGAACCCATACTCCCAGGAGCAACGCAACTGGTATGTACAAGACGCCTTAAACCACTTGACCATCACGACCGGACAAAATGAGGTGATAGCCGAAGCTATTTGAACCACCTCACCGCCGGCACTCGGATGGTTATCTTGGGCATAGCATTTTACCAAATCACCTCATTCTTTGGGGCACACGTGAGGAACACAAATGCGAACAAGCCTGAATGGTCCCCACTATATGCGAATGAAAACTCACACCCCAGAAGTGACTCGAACCCATACTCCCAGGAGCAACGCAACTGGTATGTACAAGACGCCTTAAACCACTTGACCATCACGACCGGACAAAATGAGGTGATAGCCGAAGCTATTTGAACCACCTCACCGCCGCCGCGGCTCGATGGTTATCTTGGGCATAGCATTTTACCAAATCACCTCATTCTTGGGGGGCACACGTGAGGAACACAAATGCGAACAAGCCTGAATGGTCCCCAGGACTATATGCGAATGAAAATCACACACCCCAGAAGTGACTCGAACCCATACTCCCAGGAGCAACGCAACTGGTATGTACAGAGACGCCTTAAACCACTTGACCATCACGACGGACAAAATGAGGTGATAGCCGAAGCTATTTGAACACCTCACCCGCCGGCACGCGATGGTATCTCTTGGCATAGCATTTTACCAAATCACCTCATTCTTTGGGGCACACGTGAGGAACACAAATGCGAACAAGCCTGAATGGTCCCCAGGACTAGATGCGAATGAAAACTCACACCCCAGAAGTGACTCGAACCCATATCCCAGGAGCAACGCATGGGTATGTACAAGACGCCTTAAACCACTGGACCATCACGACCGGGACAAAATGAGGTGATAGCCGAAGCTATTTGAACCACCTCACGCCGGCACTCGGATGGTTATCTTGGGCATAGCATTTTACAAATCACCTCATTCTTTGGGGCACACGTGAGGAACACAAATGCGAACAAAGCTGAATGGTCCCCAGGACTATATGCGAATGAAAACTCACACCCCAGAAGTGACTCGAACCCATACTCCCAGGAGCAACGCAACTGGTATGGACAAGACGCCTTAAACCACTGACCATCACGACCCGACAAAATGAGGTGATAGCCGAAGCTATTGAACCACCTCACCGCCGGCACTCGGATGGTTATCTGGGCATGCATTTTATCAAATTACCTCATTCTTTGGGGCACACCTGGAGGACCACAAATGCAACAAGCCTGAATGGTCCCCAGGACTATATGCGAATGAAAACTCACACCCCAGAAGCTGCTCGAACCCATACTTCCCAGGAGCAACGCAACTGGTATGTACAGACGCCTTAAACCACTTGACCATCACGACCGGACAAAATGAGGTGATAGCCGAAGCTATTTGAACCACCTCACCGCCGGCACTCGGATGGTTATCTTGGGCATAGCATTTTACCAAATCACCTCATCTTCTTGGGCACACGTGAGGAACACAAATGCGAACAAGCACTGAATGGTCCCCAGGACTATATGCGAATGAAAACTCACAACACCGAAGGTGACTCGAACCCATACTCCCAGGAGCAACGCAAATGGTATGTACAAGNAATTCATAGTTTCTTTTTGCTTTCTTATCTCTTTTTAACATTTTTAACCAGTTGAACGAATCCTGTTCTAAATTGACCTCCCCATTTTTATATCCTTTTGTACCAAGCTCTCTTTTACCTATAAGGTTTTTTCAAATTCTTGTTATCCACTTTGGGTCATTAGTATTCGATCTATTCAATTTGGTGTGGTAACTACGTTCCTGTGCTTTGTTTAGAATATTCTTAAATAAGTTATATATTGAATCCACATCGACATCCCCATTTACATCACCTATCACTGGGTTCATGTCTCGCTCCAAGTCCGGCCCCCACACCCCATACCCAGACTTTCCAATCATTTGACCCAAAAAATTTCTTAGGCTATTAAAATCAGCTTTTCGAAATCTGGCACTTGAACAGAATTTTCTCCTACAGGTCTATTCCATTCTATGCTAAATCTGATTTCTTTGTGATCACTGTTCCCTAGCTCACTCCCTATTTCGATGTCATTAATTTGTGTTTCCCTGTTAGTTAACACTAAATCTAAAATATTATTTTCCCGTGTTGGTTCCTTAATGGTTGCGTAAGAAAGCAATCGTCAATTAATTCTAGAAAATCTTCTGCTTCACTATTCCCTGTTTTGTTCAACCAGTTTATTCCACTAAAATTAAAGTCACCCATGACATAAATACTGTTAGATCTAGATGCCCTAGATATTTTATCCCATAGATGCTTTGCTTCCATTCTGTCTAAATTTGGTGGCCTATATATAACTCCTAATATAATATTATTTGCTTTTTCGTTTAATTCTATCCAAATAGTTTCTGTGTGTGGCTCAGTTTTGATTCCCTCTTTGAGACTACATTTCAAATTGTCCCTAACGTATATGGCTACTCCACCACCTCGTCTAATATATCTATCTGTGTGAAATAGTTTAAATCCATTTATTTGATATTCAGCTAATAGTTCTCTATTATCAACATTCATCCACGTTTCGGTAAGTGCAATAATATCTATTTTTTCTGTGCAGACAAGAGCATTTAATTCGTTAATTTTATTTCTTAGACTTCTACTGTTAGTGTAATATACCCTAAGTGAATTGTTATTTTGAGGCCCTTCTCTTTCCCTGATCATTTTGCCAATTCCTTTTTCCCGCAAACACATACTTTTATTACATCCTACCTCGAAATCAATTCCCATACCTCTATCTACTAACAGTTTAAACCCAAACAAACACCTCTAACCACTTCTTCCAACGAGTTTGCAACAGCAACAACCCCAGCTCTCGATAGATGCACCCCATCCCGAGCATACATTTCATTTCTTCCATAGAAGTGTTCCCAGTTGTCTATATAAGATATTGCATTAGATTTGCAATATCTTTCCAGCCTGCAATTGACACCAAGTGCCCTCGACATCCATTCATTTCCCACTCCCTTTCTTGGAAGAATGCCACATATGATCGAGAATTAACATGTTAAATCTTAACATGTTAAATCTTTAATTTAGACATTTTACAAATTATACATTAATATATTGCCCAAAGCTGTCCTATCTCATACATTCTCTTTCTATTTTGCATGAATATAATCACTACATCTGGGTAACGTTCCTCCCATTGTGGTGTTATATTTTTTGTATTGCACTGCAAGAGTTCTTACAAGACATCAAATATTGTAGTATTAGAACAAAAGCTTCTCATATTCTCTCCTGTTATACTATAAAATACGTTGTTCATTTCTTTTCACCTTTTGAACTGAGAATTGTGAACTAATAATAAATTAACTCCCCCTCACCTCTCGTTAGTCTAATCCCTGTAGCTACACGTCTTGTAAAATCTATCCCCAATACTGTGTATTGTATATACAGTTTGATGTATACTCCGTTTAATCAATTCTACCCTCATTATCTCAGTCTTAGTATTTAGTGGGCATCACAAAATTATTCTTACGGCTTCATGTTGTACCAACTCCAAATTGTTTAGTTTACCTTTACCGAAACAAGAAATGACAGGTGCAGAATAATCAATAAGTGATCTCGCAGTACTCCTGTACATCATGCGTGGCACACGGACTCCCACTCTCTTTTCACAACATGTCAAGGATTGATTGATTGATGAAGATTAAGCCACCCAAGAGGTGCACGGACATGAATAGCCCGTAAGTGGTAAATTTTTGTTCAGTAAATTTATACAGCATGCTGAGGTCGCATTTAATCATCAGGCTGCTAAGTATTGTACTACTTATTTCCTCATTTCTATAATTATCAATAAGTTGACACTCTAATACATAATGTTCTAAGGTGTGGGCGTGCGGCATACTACATAATTTACACTCCTTATCTTTTTCACTGACATCAACACCGTACTGCCAAATATATTTATATCGACAAAGAGGTGTGTGAAGAACTCAACAAGAGGTTCCAGGAGGTCTTCACAATAGAACAAGG
>WNGS01168607.1:0-29965 GCA_020271785.1 Procambarus virginalis | reverse complement strand
TGAGGTCACTGTGCTAGGAGAAAGGGAAGTAAACCAGGCGTCCTTGGAAGGGTTCGAAATTACAAGAGAGGAGGTCAAGAGGCACCTTCTGGATCTGGATGTTAGAAAGGCTGTTGGTCCAGACAGGATCTCACCATGGGTACTGAAAGAGTGTGCAGAGGCACTTTGCTTGCCACTCTCCATAGTGTATAGTAGGTCACTGGAGATGGGAGACCTACCAGAAATATGGAAGACAGCGAATGTGGTCCCAATATACAAAAAGGGCGACAGGCAAGAGGCACTGAACTACCGGCCAGTGTCCTTGACTTGTATACCATGCAAGGTGATGGAGAAGATAGTGAGGAAAAACCTAAGAACATAAGAACATAAGAACATAAGAACATAAGAACATAAGAACAAAGGCAACTGCAGAAGGCCTATTGGCCCATACGAGGCAGCTCCTATTTATAACCACCCAATCCCACTCATATACATGTCCATCCATGCTTGAAACAATCGAGGGACCCCACCTCCACAATGTTATGCGGTAATTGGTTCCACAAATCAACAACCCTGTTACTGAACCAGTATTTAGCCAAGTCTTTCCTAAATCTAAACTTATCCAATTTATACCCATTGTTTCGCGTTCTGTCCTGTGTTGATACTTTTAATACCCTATTAATATCCCCTTTGTTATGTCCATTCATCCACTTGTAAACCTCTATCATGTCACCCCTAACTCTTCGCCTTTCCAGTGAATGCAATTTTAGCTTTGTTAATCTTTCTTCATATGAAAGATTTCTAATTTGGGGAATTAACTTAGTCATCCTACGCTGGACACGTTCAAGTGAATTTATATCCATTCTATAATATGGCGACCAAAACTGAACTGCATAATCTAAATGGAGAGCCCAATAGGCTCAGGAACCTGTACACCTGTTGATTGACGGTTGAGAGGCGGTACCAGAGAGCAAGAGCTCAACTCCCGCAAGCACAATTAGGTGAGTACAATTAGGCGAGTACATTCACACTCTCACACACACATGCACACACGCTCAGAATGGCCATGGTGAGGGAGGGTAGCCATGCAAGCAGCTACATCACAGAAAGCAGCAAGCAGCTACCTCACAGAAATCAGCGAGCAGCTACCTCACAGGAAGCAGCAAGCAGCTACCTCACAGGAAGCAGCAAGGTGCACCAGTCAGCTGCTGGAAAGAAAAAGATCAATGGTACCTGTAGGTATCAAAGAACAGGAAGGCTCCAATAGGCAAGAATGGAATAGCAAGGACAGAGAGGCAGTAAATGAAATACTAAAGAGGTTAAAGATGGAAGGGGCTGAACAAAACATTGAGAAGGTTTTCAGGTTGGGCTGGTACAACAAGGACAGAGCATGCCTGGTAAAGGTAGTGTTTGCAAACGAGGCCACAAAGGAGGATATTCTAGAACGGAAGAGTCATCTGCAGGGGGAAACCCTCAACCAGCATCCTGGTAACACCAGAGGGGAGGACATGACCACCACCCTCCTCTGTAATGAAACCCACCCTACCTGCCCCCACTCAAATGCTCACTCCCCCACCCTATTCCGACCCTGTCACCCTCCCCCATTCCCACCATGGCCCCCTCCACCCTTCCCCCATCCTCTTTCATCCCATTACCACCCTATCCCTCCTCCTTCCCTCACCACATATCCTCCATGTCCCCCATTTCTCCTTACACCCTGTACTCCATTCCCTTGATCCCCCACTCCCCACCCCAGAATCCTCTGAGACCCTGTTAACCCCCTCACAGATCTTCACATCTGTTGTACAGCTTCCTTCATCAGCAGAACGCTCACCAAGAAGGGGACAAGAGAATGAACAGAAGAAAGTGATCTTCAAGGCAATGTCCATTAACATAGATTGGATAGATGGGATTACAAACCAAACAAGTGAACGTGGAGAATGGGAACTTGAAGAAAACTCGGAAATAATAACACTCACACAAACAAAGCTAAGGAAAACCATAACAAATGCAGTGTTTCCACAGGACTACTATGTAGTGAGGAAGGAGAGAGAAGGAAGGAGGAGGTGGTGGTGGTGTAGCTCTGCTGATAAGAAAAATCTGGAGTTTTGAAGAGATGGTTATTTAAGGCTGTGACGATTTCAGTGACTACATAACAGGTACCATAGCAATTGGAGGACAAAAAATTATAATAGTAGTCATATATAACCCCCCACCAAACGACAGAAGACCCAGACAGGAATATGATAGAAACAACATGGCCACCTTCAATATAATAGAGAGAGCAGCTTCTGTAGCTAGCAGGAATGGATCCGGATCCAGACTAATCATGGGATAGACTTCAGCCCCAGGTAGATAGATTGGGAGAACAGAGACCCACATGGTTGACCGGACACATGGAGAGCTAAGCTGTTGGACGGGACAACAATAAACTTTCTAAGCCAGCACATCAAGGGGCCGACAAGAATGAGAGGAGAGGATGAACCAGCTATGCTTGATCTGATATTTACCCTAAATGAGTCTGATATAAGGGAAGTTAAATTGGAAGCCGCCTTGGGAATGAGTGATCACAGTTTATTGATCGTTGAGTGCCTGGTGGAACTAGGAATTATCTTCCCCCAACAAGAACTTAGAAACAATGGGCTGGTGTACCGAAAGGGAAATTATGAGGAGATGAGAAAATTCCTAAGGGATATACCAGGGGACACAGAACTCAGAACAAAGTCCGTACAAGACATGATGGACTATGTGACCCAAAAGTGTCAGGAGTCAGTAAACAGGTTTATCCCAGCTCGACAGGAAAAACACAAGAAGCAAAAGAGGAATCCGTGGTTTAATAAGGCATGAATGAAAGGAACGGAAGTGAACAAAAGGGCATGGAGGAACTTCCTTAATAACAGAACACCAGAAAGTAGAGAGAGATACCAGATTACAGGAACGAGTATGTTAGTGTGAGAAGAGAAGCTGAGAAATAGTATGAAAATTATATAGCTAATAAAGCCAAGACCGAACCAAAGCTACTCCACAGTCACATCAGGAGGAAAACAACAGTGAAGGAACAGGTGATGAAACTTAGAACGGGTGAGGACAGGTACACATGGAATGACAAAGCGATGTGTGAAAAACTCAAGAGGTTCCAGGAGGTCTTTACAATAGAACAAGGAGAGGTCACTGCGCTAGGAAAGGTGGCAGTAAACCAGGCGGCCTTGGAAGGGTTCGAAATTACTAGACATGAAGTCAAGAGGCACCTGTTGGATCTGGACCTGAGAAAGGCTATTGGCACGAACGGAATCTCACCATGAGTATTGGAAGAGTGTACAGGAGCTTGTCACTCTCCATAGTGAATAGTAGGTCACTGGAAACGGGAGACTTACCAGAAATATGGAAGACGGCTAATGTAGTACCAATATACAAAAAGGGTGACAGACAAGAGGCACTGAGCTACAGGCCAGTTTCCTTAACTTGTATACCAGGCAAGGTGATGGAGAAGAACGTGACAAAAAACCTAGTAACACATCTGGAGAGAAGGGACTTCGTGACAACCCATTAACATGGGTTCAGGGAGAAAGGACTAAGCAAGAAAGAGAAGGATGGGCGGACTGCATTCTTTTGGACTGTCGGAAAGCCTTTGACACAGTACCCCATAAAAGGCTGATGCATAAGCTGGTGATACTGGCAGGAGTAACTGGTAGGGCGCTTCGATGGATAAGTGAGTACCTAAGCAATAGGAAGCAGAGAGTTACAGTGAGGGGTGAGATCTCAAGATTGGCGTGAAATCACCAGTGGAGTCCCACAGGGCTCTGTACTCGGACCTATCCTGTTTCTGATATACGTAAATTATCTCTCAGAGGGTATAGACTCAATCCTCTCAATGTTTGCTGACTACACCAAAATTATGAGAAGGATTAGGACAGATGACAGCTTGAGGCTTCAGGAAAACCTGGACAAGCTGCAGATGGGAATTGTCAGGGGAAAGTGCCAAGTCATTACGTCTATATAGCACTGGGAAGGGGTCAGGATAAGGATTCGGGATGCGTCGAGGAGAAAAGGAATGGTGTCCAACAAATTGGACGGTCGGAGACTGAACGCCAAACTGCAGGAATCGAGACCATCGCTCTACCGTCCAGCCCAAGTGGCAAGCTGCAAGAATGGTTGAACAAATGGTTGTTAGAGTTTAACCCAAGCAAATGTACTGTAATGAAGATAGGTGTAGGGAGCTGGAGACCAGATACAAGGTATCATTTGGGAGATGAAATACTTCAAGAGTCAGAGAGAAAGACCTGGGGGTTCATATCACACCAGACCTGTCCCCTGAAGCTGATACCAAGAGGATATCATTAGTGGCATATGCCAGGTTGGCTAACATAATGATGGCATTTAGAAACATGTGTAAGGAATCTTTCAGAACATTATATACCACATATGTCGGACGAATCTTGTAGTATGCGGCTCCAGCATGGAGTTCATATCGAGTCAAGCATAAGACTAAGCTGGAAAAGGTTCAAAGGTTTGCCACCAGACTAGTACCCAAACTGAGGGGTATGAGCTACGAGGAGAGACTACGGGAATTAAACCTCACGTCACTGGGAGACAGAAGAGTTAGAGGGGACATGATCACCACATACAAGATTCTCAGAGTAATTGATAGGGTAGATAAAGACAACTATTTAGCATAAGGGGCACACGCACACGTGGGGACACAGGTAAAAATTGAGTACCCAAATGAGCCATAGAGACGTTAGAAACAAT
Organism: Procambarus virginalis; assembly: GCA_020271785.1. NCBI lineage: Eukaryota > Metazoa > Arthropoda > Malacostraca > Decapoda > Cambaridae > Procambarus > Procambarus virginalis. The sequence continues at coordinate 25,237 of WNGS01168607.1, read as the reverse complement.
TTTTCAGTGCCAGAGTCGTAGACAAATGGAATGCATTAGGAAGAGATGTGGCAGAGGCTGACTCCATACACAGCTTCAAGAGTAGATATGATAGAGTCCAGTAGGCTCAGGAACTTGTACATTAGTTGATTGACAGTTGAGAGGCGGGATCAAAGAGCCAGAGCTCAATCCTCTCAAGCACAACTAGGTAAGTACATCTAGGCAACTAGGTAAGTACATGAGGCCCACATCAAAAGGATATCATCAGCGGCATATGCTATTCTGGCCAATATAAGTCCTGCCTTTAAAAACTTGTGTAAGGAATCGTTCAGGACCCTGTATACCACTTGTGTAAGACCAATCCTGGAGTATGCAGCTCCAGCCTGGAGTCTATACGCAATTAAACACAAGACAAAGTTAGAGAAGATTCAAAGGTATGCCACTAGACTGGTCCAGGAACTGAAAGGTATGAGTTACGAGGAAAGTCTAAGGGAGCTGAACCCTCACATCACTGAAAAACCGAAGTGTAAGGGGAGACATGATAACCACCTAAAAATTCTCAGAGGAATTGACAGGGTGGACAAAGCCAAACTCTTTAACACGGATAGAACACGAACAAGGGAACACAGGTGGAAACTTAGTACCCAGATGAGCCACAGAGACATTAGAAAGAATTTTTTCAGTGACAGAGTAGTTAACAAATGGAATGCATTAAGTAGTAATATGGTGGAGGCCGACTCCATACACAGTTTTAAATGTAGATATGACAGAGCCCAATAGGCTCAGGAATCTGTACACCAGTTGAGATGCGGGACCAAAGAGCCAGAGCTCAACCCCCGCAAACACAACTAGGTGAGTACACACACACACACACACACACACACACACACACACACACACACACACACACACACACACACACACAACATGCACACATATGCACACATATATATATATACATCTAGGGAGCCAGCCGGCTGGCCGAGCGAACAGCACGCTGGAATCGTGATCTTGTGGTTCGACCCCGGGCGCCGGCGAGAAACGATGGGCAGTTTCTTTCACCCTATGCTCCTGTTACATAGCAGTAACCTGGGAGTTAGTTAGCTGTCACAGGCTGCTTCCTGGGGCGTGTGTGTGGGGTGTGGGGAAAAAAAGTAGTAGTAATAGAAACAGTTGATTGACAGTTGAGAGGTGGGCCGAAAGAGCAGAGCTCATCCCCCGCAAGTACAATTAGGTGAATACATCTCACACATCTAGGGCCCACAAGATGTGTGTACTCACAACTAGGTGAGTACACAGTCGAGTCGAGTCAGCCGTGGAGGGAGGGTCGCGGGGTCACGCGCTACGATAAACGCCAATATTTTTGGGTTAATTAAGGCTACAGTGACAGATCACAGATCTAGGGGTATCACAAAGCGTATAACCGCCGCGAATAGGAAAGAAAAAATACAGTGCTATCACTAGAGCTTTGTGTTAATCAGTGAATTCACCAGACAGGTCACGTGGGAGGGCCCACGAGGCTTTGTTTACATATTGGGTCAAGTGATCAGTGGTACAGTAAATTGGTGAACTGTAACACAACAGACACACTGATACAGTGACTGACTCCAGAGATTTGTGTTAGATAGAGAAGAACCGCCATCATCAATCAACTGGATTAGTGAATCAACAAGTGGGAGGCGACGACGGATCACTTCATCATCCAGCATCTTAATTATTCACCTGGTTGTGTGACGCTGGCTGGTGGGTACCACTTTCTGGTCAATTCTTCAGGTGTACAGAGTGAGGTAAAATATTATCAAATTCTTGTTCAGTATATCATATACATTTAAAACCTCAAAGTGGCTCATTTTGGGCAGAGGTTGACATTTACGGGACCCCCGTAACACACGCACGCACACATGCTTGCACGAACGCATGCATGCACACGTACGTTTGCAAGCACACGCACATGCAAAAACAAACACACGCACACACACACACAAATGTCCAGTCAGGCTTGAAAGGATTAACACCTTTCGTGGAAAGGGGATAAGACCTCACTCATAATCCACCCCCTCTCTTACCCCCATCTCACTAACCCAATACACTCTCCCCCAACTCCCACTCCCCACACACTATCTCTCTCTCTCTCTCCTTTCCCGATCTCCCTCTCTCCTCTCTCCCTCTCCCTCCACCCCCCCACACACATTGGGGTTAGTGTAGACTAACAAACGCTAGGGAAAAGAAAAGGGATCAAGCAGGATGGTAAGAAAACAGAACACAGGTGGAGGAGAGGAACAGGACGAGTCATACATGGAGATGACTGTTCGCGCATGGAGGGAAATCTCTGAGGAACTGAAACACATGAGAGGACTCATAAATAAACGGCAGAATGAACTAAAGGCAGCGCAAGAGGAGATAACAAACCTAAAAAAAAGGATCTCCTCAGACTGTGGCCCAGGGGACCAACCCCCAGGCACCAGGAGATGTAGCAATGGCAGGGACCCCTACAATGGGTGCCACCTTTGCTGAAATGCTGAAGAGCCCAGGAGCAATGTCCACAGTCAAGAAAGTTGTAATGAAAGTAGTAACCTCACAGGAGGCAGCAAGATGCACGAGCCAGTTACTGGAAAGGAAAAGAGCTGTAGTAGTGATAGGTGTTAAGGAACAAGAGGGTTCCACAAGGGAGGAATGGAGGTCTAAGAACAAAGCTGCAGTGGCAGGGATACTAAAGAAGATAGGTCTGGAAGGGGCTGAAACAGACATAGAAAAGTTTTTTTTCCGGATTGGCCAGTACAACAAACACAAAGACAGGGTGATCCAGGTAGTGCTCAAAAACGAGTGCATCAAAGACGACATACTAGCAAAAATGAGCAAACTGAAATATGTAACGAATTACAGACAGGTATTCCTTCAAAGGGACATGACCAGGACAGAGATAATACAGGCAGCAGATGCAAGGAAAATGTGCAGGCAGAGGGAAGGAAGCCAGAGAACCTCAACCCCCAACCCAGCAATCCCAGGGGGGAGTGTGGAACCCCAACCCAGCACCTCGGGAACCCCAGAGGGGACGGCACCATCCCAACTCACCACCCTATAGGTGGGGAGTTCCACCATTCCACCGAATTCCACCCTCCCTCCCTACCCTGAGTACCCTCTTCCTTCCCACCCCAAGGTCTTCCTCCTGCCCCAAGCCGGGCCAGACAAGAACTAAGTCCTCTATCCCCCACCCCAGTTCTAAGCCATCCTCCCCCTTCCCCTCCTTCCCCCCCCCACTCTCACCTTTCTCAGAACCCCTGGTAACTACCCCACATGAGGATGAGCCTACCCAAGCAGTAATACCCATGGAACAGCTTCCTGCACTAGTGGGGAGGGTGGGTGAAAATGGACATAGGAAAGTGAGCTTCAAGGTAATGTACTCAAACATCGATGGGATTACCAACAAAGCAAGTGAACTGGCAGAAAGGGCGCAGGAAGAAAACCCAGATGTAATAGGACTCATAGAAACAAAGTTGTCTGGAGTCATAACAAATGCTGTGTTTCCAAAGGACTTTTATATAGTACGGAAAGAGAGAGACGGGAGAGGAGGAGGAGGAGTGGCCCTGCTGATAAGGAAGGACTGGATCTTTGAAGAGATGGAAATTCCGGGCTGCGACGGATTCAGTGATTACATAACAGGAACTATGACAATGGGTGAACCTAAGATAATAGTGGCAGTCATTTACAACCCTCCATTAAATGACAGAAGACCCAGACATGAGTTCGACAGAAACAACATGGCTACCATTAACATAATAGAGAGAGCAGCTTCAGTTGCTTACAGGAATGGATCCAGACTCTTAATCATGGCCAATTTTCAACCATGAAAAGATAGACTGGGAGAATGGGGACCCACATGGAGGTGAAGACACATGGAGATCTAAACATTTGGAAGTGAGTACAAGGAACTTTCTGAGCCAACATGTCAAGGGGCCCACAAGAATGAGAGTAAATGACGAACCAGCTAGACTCGACCTGATTTTCACCTTAAATGGCTCAGAAATAAGGGAAGTCAAATATGAAGCCCCCATAGGAATGAGTGACCACAATGTATTGATATTTGAGTATCTGGTAGAAGTAGGGATAACCTATCCAAGGATGGGATTGGAAGGTAAAGACTAAATTACCGAAGAGGAAAATATGACGAGATGAGGAACTTCCTAATGGGAATACCATGGGAAACAGAACTCAGAGAAAAGACTGTACAAGATATGATGGATTATGTCACTCAGAAGTGTCAGGAGGCTGCAGACAGGTTTATCCCAGTTCAAAAAGTGAAAAATGAAAAGCAACAGAAGAATCCGTGGTTCAACCAGGAATGTGCAGCAGCATAGCAATTAAGTAAAAGAACATGGCGAAACTACAGGAACAACAGAACACCAGAGAGCAGGGAGAGATACCAGAGGGCCAGAAATGAGTACATCAGAGATAGGAGAGAAGCAGAGAGGCAGTACGAAAATGACATAGCTAGTAAAGCTAAGACCCAACCAAAACTGCCAAATGAAGGTGCAGAAGCACTAAGTGTGCCACTCTCTATGGTGTATAACAGGTCACTGGAAACGGGAGACCTTCCAGAAAGCTGGAAGACAGCTAATGTTGTCCCAATTTACAAAAAGGGTGACAGGCAAGAGGCACTGAACTACGGGCCAGTTTCCCTAACTTGTATACCATGCAAGGTGATGGAGAAGATTGTGAGGAAAAGGCTCGTAGAGCATCTGGAGGGAAACAGCTTTGTAATACACCACCAGCATGGGTTCAGAGATGGTAAATCGTATCTCACAGGCCTAATAGAATTCTATGACCAAGCAACACAAATTAGGCAGGAAAGAGAAGGGTGGGAAGACTGCATTTTCTTGGACTGTCAGAAAGCCTTTGACACAGTACCTCACAAAAGGCTGTTACAAAGGTTGGAGCAGCAGATAGAAGTAAAAGGTAAGGTGCTCCAGTGGATAAGGGAGTATCTAAGCAATAGGAAATAGCGAGTAACAGTGAGGGGGAAGGCATCCGAGTGCGAGATGTCACCAGCGGTGTTCCACAGGGCTCTGTACTCGGATCCATCCTGTTTCTAGGTTATGTAAACGACCTTCCAGAGGGTATAGACTCATTCCTCTCAATGTTTGCTGACGATGCAAAAATTATGAGAAGAATCAAAACAGATGAAGATAGACAGAGACTACAGGACGACCTGGACAAACTGGAGGAATGGTCTAGAAAATGGCTGCTAAAGTTCAACTCAGGAAAGTGTAAAGTAATGAAATTAGGCGAAGGGAGCAGAAGGCTGAACATAAGGTACCATCTGGGAGGTGAAATCCTACAAGAGTCAAATAAAGAGAAAGATCTGGGGGTCGATATCACACCGAATCTGTCCCCAGAGGCCCGCATCAAAAGGATATCATCAGCGGCATATGCTAGACTGGCCAATATAAGAACTGCCTTTAGAAACTTGTGTAAGGAATCTGTATACCACTTATGTAAGACCAATCCTGGAGTATGCAGCTCCAGCCTGGAGTCCATACCTAGTTAAACACAAGACAAAGTTAGAGAAGATTCAGAGGTATGCCACCTGACTGGTCCCGGAACTGAGAAGAATGAGTTACGAGGAAAGGCTAAGGGAGCTGAACCTCACAACCCTGGAAAACAAAAGAGTAAGGGGAGACATAACCACCTACAAAATTCTCAGGGGAATTGACAGGGTGGACAAAGACAAACTCTTCAGCACGGTTGGAACACGAACAAGGGGACACAGGTGGAAACGTAGTACCCAGATGAGCCACAGAGATATTAGAAAAAAAATTTCAGTGTCAGAGTAGTTATCAAATGTAATGCATTATGTAGTGTTGTGGGGGAGGCTGACTCCATACACAGTTTCAAGTGTAGATATGATAGAGCCCAATAGGCTCAGGAATCTGTACACCAGTTGATTGACAGTAGAGAGGCGGGACCAAAGAGCCAGAGCTCAACCCCCGTAAACACAACTAGGTGAGTACAACTAGGTCAGTACACATCTTTGGGGCCTAACGGCTGAGTTGACAGCGATCTGGGAGTTAGACAGCTGCTATGGGCTGCTTCCTGGGGATGTGTGTGTTTAAGAGAAATATTTGTAGTAGACATAATAGAGAAAAAGTAAATTGGTTAGAAAGGTGGGATCCAAGAGCTAATAGCTCGAATCGGCAGGTACAAATAGTAAATACAAATAGCGCACGCGCGCGCACACACACACACACAGTTGTTAGTTGAGTTGTGACCATCGCGTTGGATGGACGTGGGTTTGGGAGCTCCTGGTTTACTAATGGAGTGGGAGGGGTAATCAGGCAACTTCGAAGTGAAAAAGTGTGTACAAGTGAAAGAAAAAACCGTTGGGTTTTGACCAAAGCCATAAGGTAGTGAAGAAAAACAGTATAAGTAGCGTATTTGAAAATAGTGAAATACTGTGGCAGTGTACAGCGTGGAGCGGACCTCACCCCTCTGACCGTGACCTCATCCCCGGCAGCATCCCATCACCACGTGGGAGACTTTTGGAGATTCACTCACCTATTGTGTTAGCAGGACGGTAAGATACTTGGAGCCTCCCTGTGGGTAAAGTTGGATTATAGCAATGACTAGGTCAGGAAGGGCGTCTAGGTCCAGCAGTATTATGATTGAAGAAGAAGATAGGTTTGTGGAGAAGATGATTGGGAAATTTGTAGAGAAGAGGGATGTCTGGGTAGGTGATCTAATCCAGGGGATCAAAAGTGAAATCTTTAACAAGATACAGGACGAGGTTCAAAGACTCAAACAAGAGTTTAGGGATTATATTCAAAAGGAAATCAGAAAGAGCAGGGTAGAATGGCAAGGAGAAATAACTAGGCTTGCTAATGAATTTGGCAGGCATGGGGAGGCTTGGCAGGGGAAGGGGTAGTAGGAGTAGGTGGAGGAGCGGGAGTGGGAGGGGTGGGGGTCAGCCAGGGAGGGGGCTACCAGCATGACCCTGACCTGAGAAAGAGGACAATCATAATCCATGGATTGCTTGAAGTCAGGGCACCATCCAGGCAGGAAAGGATGGAGATTGAGGATTTGGAGCTACAGGGGATTTTGAGGGACATGAGAGCCCATATGGCAGGGAATGAAGTGGAAGTCCACCGCCGCATTGGACCATACAACTGTAACAGGAAACGACCTGTCCTGGTACAGTTCACAAACGAAGAGGCAGTGGACTACATACTGCATCACAAACACTTACTCAGAGATAGCGAAAATTACTACAATGTATATATTGACAAGTTCATGACGAAGGAGGAGCAGGTAGCCCACAGAGCAAGCAAACTTCCACGATACAACTCTTCCCATTTGAGCATAGGTACACACCCCACTGCTAATCCACCCCAGGATAACCAGCTTCTCACAACTGCTTCTCAGGTTACTCCCTCCCCAAATCAGACCTCCTTGCCCTTGCTTATATCCCCAACACCTCCCTTGACCCCTCTGACCCCACTGCAGTCAATTTCATCCCACATTCCAAGGACCCCCTCATCACCTCAACCCCCAAAACCCGTCCAGCCCTCATTCCCTCAACCCCCAAAACCCACCCAGCCCTCATCCCCTCAACCCCAAAAACCCACCCAGCCCTCATCCCCTCAACCCCCAAAACCTACCCAGCCCTCACCCCTCCTCATCCCCTCTCCTTCCATGTGACCCCCCACCCTTGCGAGGGGGGTGGGAGGTTCCCCCCACCCTCTCTATCCTTCCCCCTCCCGACCTCTCAACCTCTATCTGACTCCCAACCTTACGCTATCTCCCAACCCCTCTATGCCTATCAGACCCTCCCTAATCTTCAGACCCAGTATGCCCTTCCTACTCCAGACCTACCTACCCAGGCCCTACCCCAAACCCTCCTACCTACCTTCCTAGAAGCCCAGCCCCCATTAACCCCCCAAGCACCCCTCCCGACCTCTTTCACCCCCCATACACCCCCGGACCCCCCCAGACACCCCCCGGACCCCCCCCCGGATCCTCCCCGCCCCCAGTCCCCCAGTCATCCCCCAGACACCCCCCAGATCCCCCAGGTCCCCCCTGCCCCCAGTCACCCCCCAGACACCCCCAGATCCCCCCAGACCCCCAGAGGAAGGGAGAACTCTGGTACAGGAGTTTCCATGAAGAATCTCAAGGTTTGGTACACCAATGCTGATGGGGTATCTAATAAAGCAGAAGAGATAAAAGAAAGAGTGAGTGAGGCAAATCCTGACATAGTTGCAATTGTGGAAACTAAAATTAATGACATGATCTCAGATGCAATCTTTCCTGAAGGGTACCAGGTGATAAGAAAAGAGAGGACACAGAGACAGGGAGGGGGAGTGGCACTCCTAATAAAGCGGAAATGGAAGTTTGAAGACCTGGGAAATCGGGTTACCAATGAGTGCACAAGCTTCATACATGGAACTTTGACAGTAGATGGGAGGAAGATTGTGATCTTGGTAATCTACAATCCCCCACCAAACAGTAGAAGACCCAGACAGGAGTATGATGACAACAACAAGGCATGCATAGATGAACTGCAGAAGGCAGCAACACTAGCCCACAGAATGAGAGCGAAGCTGCTGATCATGGGGGACCTAAATCATGGAGAGATAAATTGGGAATCAAGGAATCCCCATGGAGGGGACGAAACGTGGGGAGCAAAATTAGTAGATGTTATAGACAGGAATTTCCTAACACAGCATGTGAAGGAAGACACAAGGGAAAGAGGAGGAGATGCACCGAGCCTATTAGACCTGATTTTCACCCAGAACGTAGAAGATATCGAGAATTTGGAGCATGAAATACCTCTAGGGGCCAGTGACCATTGTGTCCTAGTCTTTGACTACATGATGGAATTCAAACTTGTGACCATGGGACAAGAGATCTGGGAAAGGAGAGTTGACTACAGGAAAGGGGACTATAGGAGGATAAGGGACTATCTGGGAGAAGTGCAGTGGGAGGAAGAAATTAGAGGAAAAACAGTCCAAGATATGATGGACCTAGTCATACAGAAATGCCAAGAGGCCGAAGAGAGATTTATACCAACAGTAAAGGGAAAAAATAAGAAGGAATATAATAACCCATGGTTTAATAGACAGTGTCAGGAAGCAAAAATGGCCAGCAGGCGGGAGTGGAGGAAATACAGAAGACAAAGGACAGAGGACAACAGGATCAGATGCAACAGAGCTAGGAACGATTACATTAACATCAGACGGACATCGGAAAGGGACTATGAGAACGATATTGCAATCAAAGCGAAAAAACAACCTAAGCTACTACACAGTCATATAAGAAGAAAAATGTCGGTGAACGACCAAGTGACAAGACTAAGGAAGGCAGAGGGGACATATACTGAAAGTGACAAGGAAATCTGTGAGGCACTGAATGCCAGTTTCCATGGAGTGTTCACTACCGAGCCCGAGCAGCTCCCATTGTTGGAAGGGGTTACCCTAGATGAAAGACTATCAGATATAGAGGTGACAGTAGAGGAGGTAATGAAACAGTTGACAACTCTAGATGCATCTAAAGCAGTAGGACCAGACAAAGTATCACCGTGGATACTAAAAGAAGCAGCGCAGGCCCTCAGCGTGCCTCTGGCAATGATCTTTAATGAGTCACTTATGTCGGGAGAATTGCCCAGTTGCTGGAAGAAGGCAAATGTCGTGCCGATCTTCAAGAAAGGCGATAGGGAGGAGGCACTTAACTATAGACCTGTATCACTGACAAGCATCCCCTGTAAAATACTGGAAAGAATAATTAGGCTACGACTGGTTGCACACCTGGAGAACATTAGGTTTGTGAACAAGCATCAACATGGGTTCTGGACAGGGAAATCGTGCCTAACAAACCTTCTGGAATTCTATGATAAAATAACGAGGATAAGACAGGACAGAGATGGTTGGGCAGACTGCATATTTCTGGACTGCCAAAAAGCCTTTGATACAGTACCGCACATGAGACTGCTATTCAAACTCGAGAGGCAGGCGGGGGTAGGGGGAAAGGTCCTAGCATGGATAAGGAACTACCTAACAGGAAGGAGCCAAAGAGTTACGGTAAGGGGCGAGAAGTCGGACTGGCGAACAGTAACAAGTGGAGTACCACAAGGATCGGTGCTGGGACCAATTCTATTTCTTGTATATGTTAACGACATGTTTACGGGTGTAGAGTCCTACATGTCGATGTTTGCGGATGACGCAAAGTTGATGAGAAGAGTTGTGACAGATGAGGATTGCAGGATCCTCCAAGAGGACCTGAACAGGTTGCAGAGATGGTCAGAGAAATGGCTACTGGAATTCAACACGAGCAAATGTAAAGTTATGGAAATGGGACTAGGAGATAGGAGACCAAAGGGACAGTACACAATGAAGGGGAACAGCCTACCTGTGACGACGCGCGAAAGAGACCTGGGTGTGGACGTAACACCTAATCTATCTCCTGAGGCACATATAAATAGGATAACGACAGCAGCGTACTCTACACTGGCAAAAGTTAGAACATCATTCAGAAACCTAAGTAAGGAGGCATTTAGGGCTCTTTACACTGCCTACGTGAGGCCAGTCTTAGAGTATGCCGCCTCATCATGGAGTCCCCATCTAAAGAAGCACATAATGAAACTGGAAAAGGTTCAGAGGTTTGCAACGAGACTCGTCCCAGAGCTACGAGGGATGGGGTATGAGGAGCGCCTGGGGGAACTATGCCTTACGACACTAGAAAGAAGAAGGGAGAGGGGGGACATGATAGGAACGTATAAAATACTCAGAGGGATTGACAGAGTGGACATAGACGAAATGTTCACACGGAATAGTAACAGAACGAGGGGACATGGATGGAAGTTAGAAACTCAGATGAGTCACAGAGATGTTAGGAAGTTTTCTTTTAGCGTGAGAGTAGTGGGAAAATGGAATGCACTTAAGGAACAGGTTGTGGAAGCCAATACTATTCATAATTTTAAAACCAGGTATGATAGGGAAATGGGATAGGAGTCATTGCTGTAAACAACTGATGCTCGAAAGGCGGGATCCAAGAGTCAATGCTCGATCCTGCAGACACATATAGGTGAGTACATATAGGTGAGTACACACACTGGGAGAACAAGGAACCGCATGGAGGCGAGGATACGTGGAGAGCCAAACTACTGGAGGTGGTGACTAGAAACTTTTTAACCCGCATGTCCGAGAACCCACAAGGATAGAGGAAATGACGAACCGCGAGATTCGACCTGGTCTTCACCCTGAACGACTCTGACATAAGGGAAATCGGTTTTGAGGCCCCAGTAGGAATGAGCGACCACAGTACTCACCCTATACTCACCTAGTTGTGCTTGCGGGGGTTGAGCTCTGGCTCTTTGGTCCCGCCTCTCAACCGTCAATCAACAGGTGTACAGTTTCCTGAGCCTAAAGGGCTCTATCATATCTACACTTGAAACTGTGTATGGAGTCAGCTCCACCCATCGCTTCCTAATGCATTCCATTTGTCACCACTCTGACACTAAAAAGTTTCTTTCTAATATCTAAAACAGTGTATTGGTGTTTGAGTATGTTATAATTTAAATGTGGGTCTTGCTATGGGGAACTTGGTACTATTAAGGGGTAAGGGTAAGTAGATAGAGGTATCAAGATATGGGAGAACAAAAGGCCCGGCCCCCAAAGTAAAATATCCACAAGAATAAATGCTTGCTACTAAACCGGTTAGTCTAGGAAATGATTATTGAACTCCCACACAGGAATAAGGGATACTCTGTTCAACCTTACTTATTTATTAACCCTTAACACCCCCCATACACAATCTCACCAATAACAATTTAATACTAACTTTACCACACAATCTTACGTTAAAAGCCTTGGTCCACGTAAGCAGGATACAAGGTTTACACTGGAAACAAGCTAGGGTAAAGCTCTACTATAACACACTCGTCAGCCTAGGGTAGGGGACCACGTGGTACACTGGGACCCCAGTTAGCATAACAGGTACAAAAACTTAAATATACTTACTACACCCCAGGTATACTACTCTACACATATAACGATAGGTATGCCAGACATATACAAACTGAGTAATGGAGTACTTAACCAACTAAGTCACAGAAAATAGAATAAGAGGAAGTAAGAGGAAGGAAGAGCACGTCCGAACACCACAGCCGCCAGCAGAGAGAAGGCCGTCCCAGCAGCATGCGTGAGTGGTGCCGGGAAGAGCCCAATTGATCATACAGCTATACACATTAAAACATCTTCCCCTTATGCCTCATATTGCTACTTTCCTCATTCTACGGGTAGTTAAACTTATAACAATGTTACTTAATCCACAACAAGTTTAAGAGTCTAAATGCTTTGTGAGCACACAAATAATCGTACTTCTGGCAGGGATGATTACAAACAGCTACATCTCTCTATGCGTGCCCTGCCATATTGTCGTTAATAAGCTCAATTTTGACCTCTGGTTTCCATCTAAAGAACCCAGAGTCGTAACACTCCTCCCCCCTTCAGAGAAAAAAAAATGTGACTACTAGAATAGTAGTCATATTTTTTTGTAAGAGTATACAGAATAAAATGGACATCCATGACATAATAGAAAATCAACCAAACAACAATTTCTGTCAAAAAAAAAATTACAAGTGAATTCTCTGAAAGAAAAAAAAACATACACAAAAAAAACAACAAAAAACAAAAGGAAGTAAATAAATTGGACACGGGATATTTAATGTCACAGGAGAACCTAAAAAAAAATAACTAAAGCATGACATTTGGTATGGCTTCCTGCGGCTCAGATGAATGTTACTCAGGCAAGCGGGACAGAGCGTCGGCTATCACGTTGAGCCGGCCCGGTAGGTGGATAATAGATAGATTAAAGTCCTGTAGGTACAATGCCCACCTGAGGATGCGCTTATTTTTCTGCTTCATCTGATTCATGAAAACTAATGGGTTATGGTCCGTGTACACTTCCACTATATTACCTGTGAGGTACACTTCGAACTTTTTGCAAGTTAGCACAAGCGCCAACGCCTCTTTTCTATCACCGAATAATTGCGCTGCGCCTTGTCAAATTTCACAGAGTAATAATATACTGGGTGTTCCACTTTATCATCCCCAGTTTGCAACAACACTGCACCAGCACCCGAGTCAGACGCGTCAACTTGAATTTTAAACGGACGGTCGAACCTTGGACTAGCAAGCACTGGGGCGGAAGCTAAGATCAATTTCAAGTTTTTAAATGCCTCTGCACAGTCCGATGACCACTTAAATTTAACGGCCTTCCGCAACAAATCTGTGAGAGGAGTGGCCACACTGGAAAAGTTCTGACAAAAGCGTCGGTAGTACGCACACATACCGATAAATCGTTGAATGTCCTTTTTAGACCTGAGCACTGGATAGTCCAGAATAGCACTAATTTTGTCTTGTCGAGGTAACACTTTCCTTGGCCCACTTCATAACCGAGGTACGTCACTGTGCCTTGGCCAAAATGACACTTTTTAGCATTTAAAGTTAGATTTGCATGTTTCAACACTGTGAACAACTGGCGTAACCTAGCTATGTGGTCAGCCCAATTAATATCAAAAAGCACAATATCATCTAAATACGCCCGACAATTTGGCACATTAGCGAGCAAAGAGTTCATTAGCCTCTGGAACGTGGCAGGGGCATTACGCAAGCCGAATGGTAACACTTGATACTCAAACACACCCTCGGGGTCACAAACGCCGTTAGTTGTTTAGCACGTTCAGTGAGAGGGATTTGATAGTACCCTCTCGATAGATCGAATTTCGATACGTACGTGGCGTTCCCGATTTCGTCGATACAGTCCTCGAGACGTGGCAACGGATAGGCGTCCACTATGGTCACCTTGTTGAGCTGATAATCGGTGCATAATCGCCAGGAGCCATCTGGTTTGGGGACCAAAAGGCAGGGCGAGCACCAAGAGCCCTGGCTCGGCCTGATGAGGCCGTGCTGGAGCAAGAAGTCGACCTCCTTACGGACGATGGCCTTTTCCGGACTCATCCGATAGGGTTGAAGGCGAATGGGGGTGTAGTCCGTCAACTCGACATCATGGTAAATGGCATCAGTCTGGGTCGGGACCTCCCCGAACAGACTGGAGAATTCGTCAAGCAACGACTGCACCTCGTCACGTTGGGACATCTGCAAATGGGACAGTCCCTCCTCCACAGCATTCACAGAACTAGAATTATTGAGAATGAGATTAGTTGGGTCCCCAGAACAATCATCCCCTCCCTCACTGGAAATGGAAACATTGGTTAGTGCAATGGGCCTGGGGCCCTGGAACTTCTTCAGCCGATTCACGTGTACGAGCATTACCTGTTTACGCTTATCAGAGTGTCTACTTTGTACGTGAGGTCCCCAGTCTTCTCTGTCACAATGTAGGGGCCCTCGTACTTGTGGGACATAGTGCTCCCCAGTCGAGGCTTTAGTACCAGGACAGGGTCACCGGGCTGAAATACCCGCAACTTAGCCTTGGCATCGTTCCGTTCTTTCATATTCTCTTGGGCCTTCCCAAGATACTTTAGTGCCGCAGCCTTGCAGTCCTTGAGTCTCTGGTGGTGTTGCGCAAAGAAAGCCGAACCTTCGGTTAACGTTACGTTCCCTAACAGATTCTCCTGTAACATTTGCAAGGGTCCACGAACTTTATGGCCAAAGACTAACTCAAAAGGAGAACAACCCAGTGAACTTTGCAACCCCTCCCTAGCAGCAAACAAAACATACGGCAAGTTCTCGTCCCAGAAGGTATGGGAACTCTCGCACGATGTCTTCAACATCTGCTTCAGAGTTAGATGGAACCTTTCAATGACCCCCTGACTCTGTGGATGGTATGGGCTGGAAACCTTATGAGTTATTCCATGGTCCTTACAAAATTGTTCAAAAATATCAGACTTAAAGTTAGTACCATTGTCAGTCTGTACAACCCGAGGCAGTCCAAAAGTGGAAAAAAATTGCAACATACGAGCAACAACAGTCTTTGCTCGGATGTTCCTTACAGCAAAAGCCTCTGGGTAACGAGTCGTGATACACATCATCGTAATTAGATAAATATTACCAGACTTAGTTCTAGGTAATGGACCAACACAGTCCATTACCACATGAGAAAATGGTTCCTCCGGCACGACAATAGGCTTAAGAGGAGCTTTAGGTGGAGTCTGGTTTGGTTTCCCAACAAGTTGACAAGCAATACATGCATTACAAAATTTTGCCACATCGCTTTTCAGCTTGGGCCAGAAAAAATACTTGCAGATTTTGTGATAGGTAATATTAATGCCTTGATGTCCCCCCATAGGATCATCATGGGCAGCTGACAAAACTCTTTCTCTATAGCAGGTCGGCAACATAACCTGGTGGACTACCTCCCACTCATTTGACAAGGGAGCACTCTGAGGTCTCCATTTTCTCATCAAAATCCGATCATTGTAGTAGTACCCAGTTGCTGCGTCTACAATTTCCTCCTTAGAGACGGCTGTCTCGTGACAATCTGCAAGACTGGGGTCAGCTTTTTGTAACTCACTCAAGGAGGCATCCAGGCCTTGGTCAGATGCCATTGGCCGAGGCTCAACAGTGTTCTCCTCCACCTCCCCACTACTCTCGGTAGGCGGCAGTGGCAGGCTCTCCACAATGTCCTCGGCCCTGTCATCGAGTCGGGCCATGAATGTGTCCGCAAGGTCCACTGGGCTTTCACCACTCGGAAGGTCCCTCGTGTCCTTGGGATTTACCACCTTGGCAAGCACAGGGCTGCCCTTACATTTAAGTCCCATAGACCTAGTCACCACGCACGCAGGGTACACAACATTATCCTCTGCGGTGGGTGAATCCAGGCAAACCTTTGGGTTAGGCAACATAACAGGCAGTCTGGAGTCCCCTACCTTATCCCTGCTAAATCATTACCCAATATTACATCAACATTAGGGAAAGGTAGGTACGAAGTGACTCCGACTGTACAAATACCCTTGTGGAAATCAGATTCCAGGGTAACCTTACGGAGGGGTACTGCTCGAGTATCACTAGTGACACCCTCGACCAGTACCACCTCTCCAGTGTCGAGAGTATTGGCACCTTGCAAGCACTCTCTAAAATTAAAGTCTGGATGGCACCGGTGTCTCGGAAGATCACCACGTCCCTCCAGGAAGAACCCTCAGACAAAAGTAGTCTCCCTTTCGATAAGAATGGGGTAAGCAGGTCCAACCACTGTGGGTTGGAAGTCTTACTCCCTAACCCTTCAGAAGGCCTCAAGCCCTGTGTCACAACGAGAGCATTGGGTCTTTTTTCCGGGTACAGTTGCCAACAACGGCTAATATGGTGGGTTGAACTTTTACAATGACCACAAAACGTCGGGGAGAAGAGACATTACTAACCGAATTACCCTTCGGTTCACTCTTGAGTGTCGTGGGGCTAAACAATTTAACAGGGTTAGTTATGTCTGAAACAGAAGGTGCATTAGGTAAAGGTTTAGAATGAGCTGGTCTGGACTGGCTGTGGGTATAAGTTTTGCTACTCTGTGGGGTAAAATTATTTTTATTGGGCCTTTTGCCCGCCAACTGGTAGTTTTCTGCCATCTTGGCCAAATCCCCTATTTTAGAATTTAACTCTACCCTTCCTCTTAAATACTGAGCTACCATGTCTGGCATACTATCTATAAACTGTTCCTTTAAAACTAAGTCTTTAATGCCTCGAATGTTTCGGCTTTAGCCGAGCGAATCCATTTATCAAACAGCCTACTTTGATCAGTCGCGAATTCCGTGAACGGTTGGTTGTGTGTAGGCCTAAGGTTGCGATAAGCTTGGCGGTGAGCTTCAGGAGTAATTTCATATCTCAAAATTCGTTCCCTGACTTTATCATAATCAAAACACTCGTCGTCAGGCATATTAATAAAAATATCTTGGGCTTTACCCCTGAGTCTTCCCTGTAGGATTTTCACCCACTCTTCCTTTGGCCAGGTCATGGACAGGGCCAATCTCTGAAAATGGTTGAAAAACCTTTCAGGATCCGACTCTGAAAATTCAGGCAAGTTATGCTTCTCATAATGCCTGGGGTTGAATCCCCGGTAGGTGGAGGTCTAGGGGCAGTCGCTCTAATTCTAGCCTCCTCGGTTTTGAGTCTTTGCTCCTCTAATTTATTCTTGCTAACTCTAGAGCTAACTCTCTCTCTGTATGAGCTGCACTTTCTGTTTGGCTAGGCTGGCATAAAGGAGTATCCTCTGCCAATAGTCCTTCATCGATACAATGTTGTAGTATTTCATTCAACAAGATCCACTTTTTATTTGCGGCATTTAATTCTAGACCAAATTCCTTGCCTAACAATACTAAATTAGACTTGGTAAGTTTCTTTATTTCCCAATGAAGGCTCCTCTGCCAGTCTCTGCATGTCAGAAGACATCACTAAAAATTTTAACTCTAGCCACAGAAAAATTTAAAATTAAATTGGNGCATGTTGTAAGCTTCACGAGCTTCACCAGTGAGCCTTCCTTGAACTAGCTCCGCCCACTCTGCCCTCGGCCACTTCTTCAACGTAGCGACCCTTTCGAAGTGCTTCGAAGAAGCCCTCAGCCTCATTAGGCACGAAGACGGCAAATCCCTCTCTCTCACTCGGCGGTCTTCCTGCTGTTGTGGTGGGGTAGTTGGAACTAGTCCTAGCTCAGCTCGCTTCAGCTCAATCTCCTTGTTCGCTTCAACCTCCTGCAGCTTCGTCCTAGCTCTATTTCGCCTCCTTCAGCTGTTTTTCTCTTCTGCTTCTTCTCGTTGCTGCTGTGCCTCTCGTTCTTCTCTGCGCAGCTGTGCTTGTGCCTCTCGTTTCTTCTCTTTGCTGCTGTGCCTCTCGTTCTTCTCTTTGCTGCTGTGCCTCTCTTTCTTCTCTGCGCAGCTGTGCTTCTTCGCGCTTCAGCTGAGCTTCTCTCTCTGCTTCCTCGCGCCTCAGCTGTGCTTCTCTCTCTGCTTCCTCGCGCCTCAGCTGTGTTTCTCTCTCTGCTTCCTCGCGCCTCAGCTGTGCTTCTCTTTCTCTCGTTGCAGCTGTGCTTCCCTTTCTTCTCTGCGCAGTTGTGCTTCTATCTGCAGCTTCATTATTTCTAGCTTGATACTGCGCCTGCTGCCACTGGATCCCCGGCTGCTGCCACCGGTACTCAGGTTCCTCCTCCACTGGCAGGTGTTTGTGGCCGTTCCTCTCCTAAGGCTTCATCACGTGCCTTGAGCTGTGCCATGATCTCAAGTCTCCTTTCTCCCACTTTGGAAGCTCTCAACTTGATCCCAAAGTTGTCGGCGATCGTCTGCAGCTGTGCCTTGGTGCACTCCTCCAGTACTTGCTCGTCTCTCGTGTCTATAAACCTGGCTACTTTATCACCCTCCATCTTGTGACAATGAGTGAAAACCTAGGCCTGATATTTATACCACAATTACCACCTTGATCTTGCTCTTAATCCTGGCAAGGTCGCCAATGTCGGGGTTTCACGGTGTTCTCGTAAGAGAAGGGTTTAAAGCAACAGTAGACTGGATCTCCTTTCCTGGTGGTTGCTCCAACCATAGCCAGGTTGCCACTCCCTATAACATGACCCAGGTACCGCACTTTACCTTTCGCGAAGGTGGACTTGCCCAAATTGATGGTGAGGCCGGCTTTCAGGAGCTTGTAGAACAATCGTTGTAGCTGGAGCAGGTGTTCGCTCCAGGTGTTGGATGCTACTACGATGTCGTCCAAATAGGCATAGGTGTTTTCCAAGCCCTGGATGACGCGGTTGACAGCTCTCTGAAAGGTGGCTGGGGCATTGCAGAGTCCAAAGGGAAGGCGATTGTACCTGTAGAGACCAAAGGGGTTATAAAGGCGGACAGTACCTTAGCTCGCTCCGTTAAACTCACCTGGTAGTAGCCCTTTAGTAGGTCTACCTGAGACAGGTAGCGGGCATTACCAATGGCATCCAAAATGTCGTCTACTCTGGGTATTGGGTAGGCGTCCTTCACTGTGACCTGGTTCAACTTCCTATAATCCGTACACAGACGGATTTTGCCGTGAGGTTTGGGTACCAGGATGCATGGTGAGGCCCAGGGGGACTCACAGGGGGTAGCCAGTCCATGGTCCAAGAGATACTGTACCTCAGCCCGCATGACTTCCGTTTTGCTCGGGCTGATTCGGTAGAATGGTTGGCGAATCGGCTGGGTGTCAGGTAGCAGTTGGATGTCGTGCCGAGTTACAGTACACTCTTGGGGGTCATCTCGAAACAACTCTTGATATTCTCTGACGAGTTTGATTAGTGGAGCACTATTATCGTCCTGAAAATGATGTTGAAGGTTAGTAAGGATTTCCGAGTTAGAGAGCGCTGTCTCAGTGTCAGTGCTCTCGGAAGGAGAAGCAGGGAAGGTCTCACTGTGGCTGTATGGACCTGTAAATGAGGTGAAATTGGTTAACACAGTGGGAGGAACCCCATGGTAGGGCTTGAGTAAATTAATGTGGCACAGCTGGGTCTTCCGCCGCCTATCGGGTGTCTCGAGAACGTAGTTGAAGTTGTTCCGGCACTCCTTAACACGGTAGGGTCCTGAGAACCTGTTCTGTAAAGGAGAACCTGGGATAGGGAAATAGGCAAGCACTAAGTCTCCTGGTGTAAACTTCCTTACTTTACAGTGCCGGTCGTAACGAGTCTTCATCCTCTCCTGGGCTCTCTGTAGGTTGTTGCTGGCAAAGGAATGGACCCTCTCTAGAATGTGTCGGAGATTTTGGAGATACTGGGGCACACTCTGATGCTCACTGAAGGTGTCATCACGTAGAGAATCCTTGAAAGCCTTGAGAGGTGTACGGCACTTACGTCCGTAGAGCATCTCATAAGGAGATACTCCTAGTGACTCGTTGGGAAGACTTCTGAAAATACACAAAATGAGATCAATTTGCCTATCCCAATCCTTTGAGGTCTCATTACAGAACTTTTTTAAGAGTGCCTTGATGGTTTGATGACTACGCTCGAGAGAACCCTGTGAAGCAGGATGATAGGGGCTGGACAGTACCTGTTTGATGTTGAACTCCTCCAGAGTCCGTTTGAAGAGATCACTGGTGAAGTTGGTACCACAGTCGCTCTGAATCTCCCTCGGAAATCCATACTGGGTGAAGATTTTCAGTAGATTCTTCACCACTGTAGCAGCTGTAATATTTTTTACTGGAACTGCTATCGGAAATCTGGTGGTAGGACACAGGATGGTTAAGATATATGAGTTGCCTGCACTGGTCCGAGGCAAAGGACCAACGCAGTCGATAATGAGCTTGTGGAACGGTTCCTCAGGCACCTGGATGGGTATCAGGGGTGCTCTGGGAATGGAAACGTTCGGTTTCCCGGCTAACTGACACACGTGGCATAATTTGACATGAGATTTGACGTCGTTTACCATACCTGGCCAGTAGTAGTCTTGTCGAATTCCATGGTAAGTCTTGTTGAACCCATAGTGTGACAAAGCGCCGTGGGCCAGGTGTAGAATCGTGGGCCGCAGGCTGGTGGGAATCACTAGTTGTTCAACGTTTGCCCAATCGTCCTCGTCCTTCAGTTTACTGGGTCTATACCTGCGATAGAGTATTTCGTTCTCCATAAAGAACCCAGGAACACTGTCGGATTGGGTTTCAGCCTGAAAGAATAATGGTGTCAATGTAAGATCATCTCTCTGTAACTTACGGAACTCCACCGCGGTCAGGTTAGGGGGTAGTTTCGAAGGGTCCTGAGGGACAGCGGTAGCAGTAGAGTCGGCTGGCTGTGGACGTGCAGCTTGAGCACGGGTGGTCACCATAACAGGAGGAGAACCTTCATCACTCTCTTGAACCTTTACTGGGAAATGTTCAAAAATCGGGTTATCCACCACAGAGTTGCTTACCTTGGATATGTCCTTGATGATCAGGTTGTTTGGTTGTTGGTCTTCTGCCAAGTCGTTGCCCAGGAGAAGTTGCACTCCAGGCATGGGAAAAGGCTTTTCCCTGACGGCGACTTGGACTTCACCGGTCACGAAGGGACAATCCAGGTAAACTCGGGCAAGTGGATAAGGAGTTGTAGCAGTAAGGTCAGTGATGAACACAGTCTCTCCTGTGTAGGCGACGTTGGGCACAGCCGATTTCAAAACGATCGATTGTAGAGCCGCTGTGTCCCTTAGGATCTTAAGTCCGAAACGTCCCTCTGAATCTGAACCGTGGGTAGAGATAGTTCCTGGATAGAGATGCTTGGTAAAGAGAGAGAGATCATTAGCATGAACACCAACATTCATTACAGGCTTACCGGACTTAGGGTGAGTAGTTTTAGACTTAGGGGGTTCGACGTTACCTTTAGATTGGGACTTACCACATTTGTCAATGGTGTGTCCATATAATCGACAATACCTGCAGTACAGTTGAGAGGTACCTTGATCTGGGCTCGCTTTCTCGTAACTGTACCAAGACTTCTTGCTGGTAGGATCTGGAGTCAGCCGGTGGATGAGGCTGTAAGTGTCAGCTGACTTCGCACACTTCACTAATTCCGTCTCTTCCTTGTCTGCTAAGTATAGGCGGACAGGAGGAGGTACACGTCTCAAAAATTCTTCAACCAGTATGAGGTTGACAAGTTCTGAAAAAGTAGAGACATGTGCTGCCTCCAGCCATTTCATGAAATATCTTTGTTTGGTGTTAGCAAATTCTAAGAAGGTGGTGGTACTTGCCTTGACGTAGTCACGAAACTTTCGTCGATAGCTTTCGGTGGAGAGAAGGTAGGCGTCCAACACAGCTTGTTTCAGGGTGGTGTAGTCGTTTTCCGAAGCCAAAGTGCTGAGTGTGACTGCTGCTCTACCTGTTAAATGTACTCTGAGAAGGGTAGCCCATTGGTCGTCAGGCCAATTAAGTTGAACAGCAAGGGTCTCAAAAGTGGTAAAGAACACATCAACCTCCGTTTCGAGGAACGGGGGCATTAACTTACTTGCATGGGAGATATTGAAACTGGGAGGAAGACTAGCTGCCGCTTGTTGGAGTTGAGCTTGGTGTGCAGCGTCCCTCGTGAGTTCTCGGTTACGACATTCTAGCATTGCTTCTGCCTGTCGTTTGTCGTGGTCGCGTTGTATCTCGAGTCGCTGTTTGTATAAGGCCAACTCACGTTCACTTTCTTCCAGGGCAGCTTCTTCCTTTCTGAGGGCAGCTTCTTCCTTTCTGAGGGCAGCTTCACGCGCTTGTTCTTCCTTTCTGAGGGCAGCTTCTTCCTTTCTGCTTGCAGCTGCTTCTTGTTGTTGCTGTAGCTCGATCTTGGCAAGTTCCAATTTGAGCTTTATCGCTCTCAAGTCATCTTTATCTGAAATAATGTACTGTTCATGAGTAGAAGAATCTATAATATCTTCCTCAGCAAGGTGATCCAGTATCATATTATTAATGGCAAATTTGTTGGCTCCATCAGGAACTTCTAAGTGATACTCATGTGCAAGAGTTAACAAATCGACCCTCTTAGCGTGACGTAAGGTCCCTATTTCACTTTCTGGATCTGCTTTGAAAGCTTGTAAGCGGAACATGGTGAAAATATAGCAAAACAAAGGAGATGAATATAGTGAGAATATGGCGAGTGTCAGAAACAGGAAACGTGGCAACTGATACCTATCCTGTGGGGAATTATTAATAATTAAAGTAAATTCAAGATGGTAAATGAATAAGGTCGCAGGAAATCTTGTACCTGGTACTCACTATGGGAGGATAAAGGCAAGAAAATCCTACTAATTAGTGAAAACTAATTTTAAAATAC
Organism: Procambarus virginalis; assembly: GCA_020271785.1. Classification (NCBI taxonomy): domain Eukaryota; kingdom Metazoa; phylum Arthropoda; class Malacostraca; order Decapoda; family Cambaridae; genus Procambarus; species Procambarus virginalis. The sequence goes on along the minus strand of WNGS01168607.1, from coordinate 2,548 downwards.
AAGTGAAACACTAAATGGCTTCAAAATAAATGAGGTAGTCCAAAAAATGTAGTCATACCTTGCCAAGTCACTATAGAACATAAGCAATGGTACCCACTGAAATTGAATATGGTATTTACAGAATTAGCGAACTTTTGTGCTCAAAAGAAAGAACGCCAATTCCCTACCTTAGGTAAATACCATCAGTCTGACCGACGAGTAGGGGTGCGAGTGTCAACTGGTGACGAGAACTATCGGCGAGGTCCCAATTCGCCAATAATAGTTCGTGCTAGAGGATCTAAAGCCCTCTTTTTCCTCCTAGAGTCGGATTGCAGGACTTGGGTGCTATTGACCCGGAGACAGACCACAGTACCAGGGTACCTATGTGATAATCTGTCAAAAAGTGAGAAATATTGGGGGACAAAGATGTTAAACACGGAGGATAACACGGAAGGGGGAGACGACCAATTAAGAGTATGACTGCGGCCTACAGTCACCACGTAATCCAAAGTTGTCTCACTCTCACCATATGCTATTCCCGTAATGTACAATATACACAGCACCATATAAAATAAAAATGATTAATGTGAATAATGGAAGCAAGGGAAATAAGAGCCAAGTGCGCTTACCACAATTACCAATACCTGAGTGAAGCTCCGTGGACAGATCTCCATTTAATAGTGGCTCCGTGGACAGATCTCCATTTAATAGTGGCTCCGTGGACAGGCCCCCATTTATATGTGACGGTAACGAGTTGGAAATGGTGGTCGGCAGTCTTCCAACTAGCAGGTGTCAGTGCTGGGCCACATATAATATATAAAAAAAAGAAAAGAAAAAAAAAGAGAAAAAAAAGAATGACTGCGTGATTTGGTAATCTGTGGTAAGGTTGGAAAGACTAAAAGCAATAATAAAAAATATGGATTTTAATAACAATAAAAACACAAATTGAAATAAATGCAAAATCTTGGCTTACTGGCAAAAATAATAAACAATATAAACATGAAAATAGATTACGTTAATGGGGAGGAGAATTGATATACAAAAGTAAGTAAAATATGAATGCTGGAATATATGCACTAACTATGAACCTCTATTTGACCACACAGAGTGAGTCACTTAGGAGTTCACAGCTTGCGAGCACACAATATTCTGGCTGGCAGAAACGCAAGGGACTCCAACAATAACTGGTGAGGTCTTGTGATTGGCGGGGAGCCGGAGTGGAGTGTTGGTTGGCGGCCAATGAGGAAGCTGGATGGCCGCAAGTCGCTCGTTAGGCCGTTGAAGGGTTCGGCGCGTCGACCAGGTGCAGCAGTGGGGGGGAAGGAGGGAGTTGCTGGTACGTGTGGCTAATATATGTACGTTTAGCCACTACAAAACGTATCTTGTATATTGATGAGGACAGGCGTGATTCGCAGAAATAGCAGGCTAAATCTCTGATAAGAGATTATCGTCACAATGTAGATGCAGAATGCTCACTAATGAGTCCCATTCCTCAACAGCTTTTCTAATCATTGTAGTCGCGGTGGAATGTGCATTTAATGCAGCTGCTGTCGTTGGATTAATGTTGAGTTTGATGCGCAAGGGTTCAGTAGCTTTACATTCCAGTAAGTAGTGCAACAGTGGCGCCCCTGCCTCAGTCTCACATATGTGACACTCTTTAACTATTGGGTTCATTACCTCCCTGCAGCACTTGTAACCAAGCCTGAGTCTGTGAATGGCTACTGCAATGTCTCTGGATATCTTTTTGCCACGCTTGAAAGAGGAGTAGCCAGTGGCTTGTTCGTACCATATCGCAGTGGATCTTCCTTCCGCTACTTTCTCTCTGTGGTGACTTTTGATAGTTGAGAATATTTTCTTCTTGATTTGCTCCTTTATCTGTGAGAAACTTGGAGGTATTTGAACCTGTACAACAGGTAGAGCAGTGGCAGTTTTTGCTAGTGAGTCTGCCTTTTCATTACCATCTATGCCAATGTTACTTGGTATCCAATTTAGGGTGATTAATTGACAGCCCTCGATTATGGACTTCTTTTCCTATGTGTTGAATTTCTGTGAGGAGTTGTATATTACCTCTGTGCTGACTGGAGGTGGAGTAAGAGGCTGCAAGTTCAAGTACGTTTATTGAGATAAAATTGTACATCTGAAAAGGATAGAGTAGTTCAGGCTGTTTCTATCCTCCTCTTCAGCAGGTCTACCCATGGCCTACAAATCATATGCAGTAAATAAATAATAACCAATATGTTGACCAGACCACACACTAGAAGGTGAAGAGACGACGACGTTTCGGTCTTGTCCTGGACCATTCTCAAGTCGATTGTGATTGATTCTCACAGTCGACTTGAGAATGGTCCAGGACGGACCGAAACGTCGTCGTCTCTTCACCTTCTAGTGTGTGGTCTGGTCAACATACTTCAGCCACGTTATTGTGACTCATCGCCTGCAATAACCAATATATGTATATATTTCAATTTCACTTGCATTAGCCTTTTAAAAACTGTCTATCATATCGTTATTCACAATTCCCAACAATTTGAAAACGTACACCAACGATTTATTGATTTCTTTAGGGATC
>WNGS01168603.1:23695-52730 GCA_020271785.1 Procambarus virginalis | reverse complement strand
AGCTGATCAAGTGATGGTTGCCAAACCCTCCCACCCATACTGCATTAAAATTTTTAATCTTAGCTATACAATATTTATGCCAAAATATGTTAAATTTCGTGTGTTTCTATACAATATTAATCATTAACATGTTTTATTGCTTCCTGTTTATTAATTAAACAAATGTTTTTTTTTATGAATTCTGCACAGTTGGCATCTGCGAGAGCAGGGGCAGACAGACTATGTGGAATCTAGGAGGGGGGGGGGGAAGGTCTTGGTGGGTGGGAGGCTTCCTCTGACCCCTCTAGTTGATGTTTCCAACACACTGCCTCAGCCTGACGTTATACCCAGTGTATATTATATAGGAATAGGTGTATTATATAGGAATTATAATATACCATCCCATGTACTAGCTATTCAGCTTCTACCATTAAATTAATTTACAAAGATACTGTTGGCATATGGAAGATGGTGAGGAGGGGGGAGGAGAAGAGGTGTTACTGTTTGGAAGGGGAGTCCCCTTCCATTATCACATCAAGCAGTGAGGACTTCACTGGTGTGCGCACACTGGCACGTTTTGCCTGCATACCACTAAGACTTGCTTGTCTTACTAAGAATCTGTCTAAAGACACTTGTTTTTTCCTACATTTTAACAATTGTCTGTAGTAAGACATCACATTGTCATTTAAAAGGTCAACAGGTCAATGCAGCGGCCTGCTACAGCTTTATCTGGGCGAGTTTTTTCAACAAAACTTTGCAATTCTTCCCATACTTCACACATTTTCTTAACACTTTAGCGTTATCACGGAGCTCAAGAGCAATACCACTTTTTGTGTTGAGGTCGCACAGCGGACTTGCTCACGAGTCACAAGAAAAATTATTTCTATAAACTCTATTTGTTATGCGATCGACTTTGGGCTAGTTTGAAAATGTCTGCCATGAAATTTCTGTTTTCTCTAATAGCCGCATAGCCCATTTGGGAGAACGGAATAGCATTGCCTCATCGAGGTAAGACCATTGTATTGTTTACACGCCAAGTGTAATCAACGTAGTTTTTTATTTGGTGCCGGTCTAACGCATCCTTGTGTGACATTTTATACTTATGTTCTTGTAGAACATTCTATTGCGAACACATTAGTACAAAAATGTAATACGTAAATCAAAAATTAATGTCAGGAGAGTGAAAAGAGTATACACTTTTCAGTGTTGACACTCGATCGCCCGAAACGCCGCACTATTTTGCTTAGGTTAAACCTTACCATTGGCTTCTTGGGACCCATAGCGAGATATATAATAACAACTTTTATGGTCAAATGGCCGAAAATCCAATAAAACACTGAAAATCCGGGTGAAGAATTGACGTGGGATAGTCACTGGGCGCGAGGCACTGGTAAACTGAGGGGGTGAGAGGCTACGATTGCCGTACCACCACACGCTAAGTCGGCCTGTACGCGTATCAACAAACTCGTCTTCTGAGACACATTTTCTGAGGAAATGCTGCTCGTATTCCAAAAAACTCGTATACAGGGACACTCATATTCCGATGTACCACTGTATTATACGTGTACCACAGTTCAGTGAACAAAAATCATGGAAACTCATTCATTCATTTGTGTGGACCACTCCACCCTAAAACATTATTAGGATAATAAGAGTTATAAAAAACTTATTTTAGAATTGATTTATTAATTTTATTATTTCAAGGCCATAGGTCACTGAACTGTGATGACGAAATCGAACGAAACACGCATGGTGCTGTGTACACGGATTAGACCTCGTCCACCTGCACTGGAGTTGTGCCAATAACATAAATAATTTCTCAAATAGCAAATGTTTATTATATTACAGTATATTTTGGGTTTTATTTAGTTTAATTTAGTTTAATTAGGATAATAAAGAGCTATTAAAACACTGGTTTTCGAAATAATTTGTTAATGTGAAACTTTCAAAGTCATGGGTCACTGAACTATGATGACACACACAAAGGAAAACGAAGTGAAGTTTACAGTACAGTATTTCCTTATCTATCCACCCTCGCTCATCTTGTTTCATCACAGAAAATGTCTATAAGGAGATTTCACCACATGTAGCTAGTTAATCACACTTCAGCTTTTTAAGTTAATTTACAAAGATTCGTGTGCCACAAATCAGTGAACGAAAATCGTGGAAACTCAGTCATTCACTAGTGTGGACCACTCTGGCTGGTGTTTGGTTAATATGGTTTACTTATTGTGTGGACCATTCTGGCTGGTGTTTGGTTAATATGATTCACTTGTGTGGTCCATTTGTGTGATCCAACTTGTTATATGAAGGAATTATTATTTGTAACCTGTAATTACCTAAGTGTAGTTACAGGATGAGAGCTACACTCGTGGTGTCCCGTCTTCCCAGCACTCTTTGTCATATAACGCTTTAAAACTACTGACGGTCTTGGCCTGCACCACCTTCTCCCCTAACTTGTTCCAACCGTCTACCACTCTGTTTGCGAAAGTGAATTTTCTTATATTTCTTCGGCATCTGTGTTTAGCTAGTTTATATCTATGACCTCTTGTTCTTGAAGTTCCAGGTCTCAGGAAATCTTCCCTATCGATTTTATCAATTCCTGTTACTATTTTGTATGTAGTAATCATATCACCTCTTTTACTTTTGTCTTCTAGTTTTGGCATATTTAATGCCTCTAACCTCTCCTCGTAGCTCTTGCCCTTCAGTTCTGGGAGCCACTTAGTAGCATGTCTTTGCACCTTTTCCAGTTTGATGATGTGCTTCTTAAGATATGGGCACCACACAACCGCTGCATATTCTAGCTTTGGCCTAACAAAAGTCGTGAACAATTTCTTCAGTATATCGCCATCCATGTATTTAATAGCAATTCTGAAGTTAGAAAGCGTGGCATAGGCTCCTCGCAACTGTGATAGAATGGGAAAGTTTTCCACCAGTCTGTGAACTCTGTCCCAACATTGTAAGCAAATCCGCACATCCCCCACCTCGGCGAACCATTGTTCATCGAACCAGGTGAGTAAATCCAGCCTGAAAAGTGTGCGACCTAGCCGGAGGTTTGTCGAATTGGGGTTCATTGAATCGAGGTTGTACTGTAATTAACCCTCAAACCACGCATATAATATATATATGATATCAGTGACAAAACCGAAACTGCGCATGTCATTTATATATGATTTCGTGTCTAGCGCTATAATTTAAACGCCCTGTGTGGGATAGGGGTAGTCATCAGCGAGCCTCAACCGACCATAAACAAACCCCGCCTGGGAAAAAAATCCAGCGTGGGTCCCCTTTGTGTACAGACCTCAGTTACCCAGCGGACACCATGGCGAGCGCATCAAGTTCCAATGACCGACCTCGCTCAGCGAGGCGTTCCTCGCGACCTCTGACCGAGGACGAAATTACTTGTAATTTGTTCCCGGATGGTGATGAGTCTGATATTGACGACTCAGACTTTGATCATGACTACACACAGCCCTGAGAGGTGGATACGACCGACGACGAGTGTGAACATGCTGGCTCCATCAGGGCTAGGCCTAGCATCTCGCTCATGCCTCCTCGCCCTCACTCGACCCCAATTTGTGCAAGACCACACAGTTCATGTGCTCCCTTGCAAGATATTGATGTTTTGCTCGATGATTCTAAAGAAGGTGAGTCATTTTCCGGTTTTAGTGACTTAGAATCGGAAAATAGTTTCGCTAGTGCCAGTGGAGGAGTGTGTGGTGTTGCCAAGCGACAATTTGTCGCATCAGCAGCATCTGGCCAAGCACATGAACAAAGACCCTCAACATCGAGGAATTTTCCATCACAGTCTCTGCCCGCCCCTACTGTTCCTAGACCTGCTTCAGCTCCTGGTCCACGGTTTCCTTGCCGTGGTGCCGCTATTGGCTCTCGAAAGACACCCGTTTTTTTTTGTGTGGAGTGATGGGACAGATTTTGTTTCACAAATTCCTGTTTTTGATAATTCGGATGTTGGAATTACTGTACAGACATTTTCCCTGATAAAGGTGCAGATGTGTGAAATGTACTATTTTACTGCATATTTTGATGAGCCGCTAATGGAACATCTTGTTCATGAGACGAACAAATATGCGAGTGATCTCATTGATGAGAAGGAGTTATCCGATTATTCATGTTTGCAGCGATGGAAAGATACGACTGTAGGTGAAATGTATGTGTTTTTGGCACTGTGTATGTTGATGAAACATTGTGTCAAACACGTAATCGACCATTATTGGAGCAAAGACCATACTGTTCCAACACCAATGTTCGGCAAATATATGTCTTGAGACCGATTTGCGATAATCCTCAGGTGTCTTCACTTTGCAAATGATGAAGACCGGAATGATGATGATAGGCTTTGGAAGGCAAGGCATGTCCTGAATGAACTTATCGGAAAGTACAGGGATTTCTACGTACCAGCTCAGAAGCTTGTGATTGACGAATCCCTTGTGCTTTTCAAAGGACGTCTTGCCTTCAAGCAGTATATTCCCTCCAAACGCCACCGATTTGGATTGAAATTCTTTGTACTCTGTGTCTGTGAAACAGGAATTATGTTACACATGATAATGTGTAACATTATATATAAGTATTGTGACGATAATCTCTTATCAGATATTTAGCCTGCTATTTCCTTACTTCATCACGTTCTCAACAATATGCAAGATACGTTTTATAGTGGCTTAACGTATATATCAAGACCGCCACACGCCCCTGCAACTCCCTCCTCCCCCCCTTCTCCAGCACCTGCTGCACACCTGGTCGACTTGCCAACTACTGCTCCCAGCAAACTAACGACTCGCGGCCGTCCTGCGTTCTCATTGGCCGCCAACCAACACACCACCCCCGCTCCACGCCAATCACATTTCATCGCCAGTCATTGTTGGAGTCCCTTGCATTTCTGCCAGCCAGAATATATCTAGTGCTCCTGCTATGAACACCTAATTTGACCCACCTCGTGTGAGCAAATAAGAGGTTTATAGCTAGCGCATATATTCCCAGCACCATTTACTTTGTTAACCCTTAAAGTGCGCATCACATCATATGACGTGCTAGGCGTTTTACCAGTCAACTGCTCTTCACGTCATATGATGTGTTGGAGTACTACGCAAGATTTAAATGGCCCGCGGATACACGGGGTTCACCACACCTTCATCAGGGCTCTTGTAAACAGACGCCATTTTTAAAAAAAATCGTGGGCCAAACTCCCGGGTGTTAGGGGCCTCAGTATCGCGTAAGCTACCAAGCCTGACGCACGCAGCCTGAGCTCACAGCACTGCTGTTCAGCTTGTGACCACAGCATCGCCTAAAAATGCCAAAATATACTTGTTCATGCTATTATGTAGCGATGATATTATTACAGAGGACCCCTGACTGTGATAAAAGTGACCAGGGTTCTGATAATAGCAGGATTGCGATGATATTTAGCGCTGTGCGCCATGGAGGGAGGAGTAATGCTGTGGGAGGGAGGGTGGTGGCGATGTTTTCTGACTGTGTGTGGCCACCTTTTATTGACTGCACTCAGCATACCAGCTTAGTGGTTCGCTATAGTGAACACAAATGTAGATACTTATATATAACGTGTGTATAGAGGGTATAAACAGCAAGAGAAGGTTTGGAGCCGCCATTTTGGTGAGGGCGGTGGCGTCGTCTGCACGACGCCACCATGCAGACGACGGTGTTGTTTACTGGATACCACGATCGTCTTTGGGCACCATACCAGTTTATTTGTACAAGTATGGTGAATAAAACAGGTAGATATTTATTTATAATGTGTGTATATAGCGTAATAATGTCACACAGTATTGTTGGAGGAGAAATATTAGTGTGTGTGGCCTTGAGGGAGGCAGCCATCAGCTGACTGTGTTAGGTCCTATGTCTTTGTGCATTTACTCACCATACAAGCTTCGATGTACAGTTATGGTGAACAAAACATGTAGATACTTATATATACCATCTGTATATAGTGAATTATAGCAAAAACAGTATTGTGGGAGGAGAATGTGGGCGAGTCAGATGACTGGAGGGAGGGCGGGAGTGGCTGGCTGGTACACGGCGGTCACTCCTCGTTAATTTTTGACTCATAATAGCTACTTAGTGGTTTGTTATAGTGAACAAAACATGCAGATACTTATATATAACCTGTGCTTATAGTGTAATAACCGACAAAGTATTTGTTCACTGATTGATGAACATAACTGAATCAACAATATGCACACCATATTTTTGAGTACAGCAATGATTCACTCATTTTATTATATAAATATATCAAACTACACACTATTGAATAATATTACAGCAAAAAAACTATGAAACATCAATCAGAGACATTGAAATAATTAGATAATTATCTCTTTGTGGCAACTCTGGCCTGACAGCTGGCGAGCAACAGACCGCCTGGGACGCATGCTGAGTCAGCGCCTATAATTTGCCAGACTTCCCCGCCCTATAGTGGGCAATATATGGCACTTACGATTTTTTTATTATTTTTCCCGTGATCAGTGAACACAAATTAACAGGTTAGGAAGAAAAAATATTTTTTTTTTTTTCAAAATGACATGCGCCTGTGCGGATAGCAGGATATTAGACCCCGAGCATGTTAAGGGTTAACGTAACCAGTTCCCCCCTTTTCAATTTATTATATCTTTTATGTATTTTTCTTTTACATTATTTTAAATGCCAAGGTATCGTCTTTATTTTATTTTGTTTTCTAGATTAATTAAAAGTATTTTTTATATTTTGTGTTTTCGTGTATCTTGCCTTACCACAGATTATCAGACAAGCAGTCACTCTTTTTTTTTCCCTTTTTTTATATAAATTAACTGTATGTGGCCCAGCATTGACACCTGCTATTTGGAAGACTGCCGACCACCATTTCCAACACGTTACCGTCACAGTATCTACCTGTTTTATTCACCATACCTGTACAAATAAGCTGGTATGGTGCCCAAAGACCATAGTGGCCATCAGTAAACAACATGCCAAGTCGTGCAGAAGACGCTCCTCCCTCACCAAAATGGCGGCTCCCAACCTATTCCTCTCGCTGTTATCTCACACTATACACACGTTATATATAAGTATCTACATTTGTGTTCACCATAGCAAACCACTAAGCTGGTATGGTGAGTGCAGTCAATAAATGGGGGCCACAAACAGTCAGAAGACGACGCCACAACCCTCCCTCCACAGCCTTACAACTCCCTCCATGGAGCACAGCGCTAAATATCACCACAATCATGCTATTATCAGAATCCTGGTCAGTTTTATCACAGTCAGGGGGCTTCAGTAATACTATCACTGCTAAATAATAGCAGTATCATTTATATTATGGCATTTGTAGTCGATGCTGTGGTCACAAGCTGAACAGCAGTGCTGTGAGCTCGTGCTGCGTGCGCCAGCCTTGGTGGCTTGCTCAATACTGATGCTCTAACACCCAAGAATGTTGGCCTGGATTTTTTTTCTAGGTGGCATTTGGCAACTATCGGTCGTGGCTGTACTATAGCTGCCCCTATCCCAGGCTGGGCATTTAAATTATAGTGCTAGACACGAAATCATATACAGTGGCACCTCGACATACGATTGCCCCTACTTACGATAAATTCGAGTTCCGATATAAATTTCATCAAAAAATGCGACTTGACATCCGATGGTGTCGTTGACATCTGATATTTGTTGGTACACGTTCGGGTTGGCCGAGCGTGTGGCTCCTGGTCACGCGGTCCGACCTGCCTCAGTTTACTACAGCTACCGCTTAGTGACGATCGCGCCTATAAGAAATTCCGCTTTTGTGGTGATTTTTTGCATTTTGAACATTAAAGTAATTATTTTCTATCGTGCCATGAGTCCCAAGAAAGTCAGTGGTAAGGCTCAACATATGAGATCCCATGTAAGAATGACCATAGAGCAGAAACAAGAGATCATTCGTAAATATGAAGACCGTGTGCGGGTAGGTGAACTGACTAGGCAGTACAACAAATCTCAGTCAACAATATCCACCATATTGGTTAAGAAAAAGGACATTATGGGTGCTAAAGTGATGCATCATTACAGACAAATGTTAAATCGAATGGAAAAACAAATGTCTCTTGACAAATTTGTAGTGAGACAAACAAGCACTGAACCACAACCAGGTCCTAGTGGTATTCAGGCAAAACGTAGGAGAGAGAGTACCCCAGAGAAAACATCACTGCCTGATGTGATAATGGAAGGGGACTCCCCTTCCAAACAGTAACAACTCTCCTCCTCCCCCCTCATCACCATCTTCCATACGCCATCGAAATCCCTCCATAAAGGTAAGTGAAGTTTTGGTACTGTATTGTAGTTAGAAAAAAACATTGTATTCAGTATAAAATGTATTTTTATGTTAATATTTTGGAGGGTGGGGAACGGATTAATTCAAATTCCTTTATTTCTTATGGGAAAATTCACTTCGACTTCCGATATTTCGACATACGATCCGTCTCTGGGAACGGATTAGCATCGTAAATCGAGGCCCCATTGTATATACATATATGATGTGTGCGGTTTCGGTTTTGTCACTGATATATATATATATATATATATATATATATATATATATATATATATATATATATATATATATATATATATATATATGCGAACAAGCCTGAATGGTCCCCAGGACTATATGCGAATGAAAACTCACACCCCAGAAGTGACTCGAACCCATACTCCCAGGAGCAACGCAACTGGTATGTACAAGACGCCTTAAACCACTTGACCATCACGACCGGACAAAATGAGGTGATAGCCGAAGCTATTTGAACCACCTCACCGCCGGCACTCGGATGGTTATCTTGGGCATAGCATTTTACCAAATCACGTGTGCCCCAAAGAATGAGGTGATTTGGTAAAATGCTATGCCCAAGATAACCATCCGAGTGCCGGCGGTGAGGTGGTTCAAATAGCTTCGGCTATCACCTCATTTTGTCCGGTCGTGATGGTCAAGTGGTTTAAGGCGTCTTGTACATACCAGTTGCGTTGCTCCTGGGAGTATGGGTTCGAGTCACTTCTGGGGTGTGAGTTTTTATATATATATATATATATATATATATATATATATATATATGATATGCGCAGTTTAAGGGTTAAGAAGGTGGAGAGTGGAGTCCCGAGAAGTGTCATGTGCACTAATGATGGCATTAGCAAAAGTACTGTTTTTTATCTTTTTAAGGCTAAACCTATAATTTTTTACTATTTCTCTAGAAGTGAAAGTGATAAGGCAATGCAAAATAGAAAGGTAGTAAGTAAAGCAAAAGTGGAGAGTGTTGATAATACAGTGTGGGAGTGATAAAAACAGAGGCGTGAGGTGACGAAGAAGCCAATGGCAGGCTGGCTGCTCATGGAAAAGGCACGTGAATTTCATTAGGCAATGAAAATTCCTCAGAAGTGTGTATGCAGTGATGGATGGCTCAGAAGCATTAACTATTTGTGATGCACTTTGTTTATTGTGACATTCTCCCTGTGCGCCAAAAATCAAGTGGTTGCAAAAACAAAAAATTTCTTTGTAAAATGTTAAATTCCCTTCCCTGAACATGTAAAAAATATATATATAAAATTACACTTTGGCTGTGGGGACGTCGACAAAATGGTGAGTAATGTCACCACGGGCTGGTCACCCGTGCGTGAAGCTCCCAGACGCGGTCGTGTGGGCCATTCAATCCTCACGAGTTGCCACAAATATATTCATAGATAATATTTATATGTATTTTCAATGTTTTATGAGAATTTTTCTGTGAAGAGCTCCCTGTAACACCCATGGTCCCCCCCTCCCCTAGAGTTCACACCCAGGGAAGCCTTCTCCAAGAGGTCAGCCCAGATGACCTCTGGATCATCTTGTATGTTGATTAAAAATTCCTGGGTTAGTCTTAGTCAGCTAGTTTTAAGTAATGTAATATTTCATGGTACTCTTGTCAAACATTGTAATGGAATTAGACCCCAGAATCTTGTGTGTAAACATCCATGTATCTACCCCTTTTAGCCAGGTCCAAGGTGTGGTTACAGCCACACCCGTAATTAATAATTCCTCTCTTGAAGAGTGTATGGTGAATGTCAAACAAGCCTAATGGAAAAGTTCTTGAGTGTTTGTGCACATGCACAAACGGATGCAAGAGGACCCGACCTCTTGCATCTTCGGTGTAGGTAGCAACAGCAAATCTCCCCCTCCCCCTTTGGTGTGTATATATGCCCCTGTAGGAGGGTTAGCCAGAGAGAGTGCCGAACACCAGGGTCCAGAGTGGGTCGGTGAAGAACATCACACAGCCAGGGAGAGACAGCGTGAATCCACCGGATGGAGAGACAGGGGTCTTAACCCTTAAACTGCGCAATGCGCCTGCAGGCTCACGTCTGGTTTGCGCAACGCGCCTCCGGGTATTTGTATTTTTCACGTTCCATTCAAAACTCCCGCGGCTACATGGGGTTCACATCAGCTTCCTCAGGGCTCTTGTAAACAGACGCCATCTTTAAAAAAAATCCTGGTCCACATTCCCGGGTGTGGGAGCCTTAGTAGTGAGTGAGCAACCAAGGCTGGCGCTCGCAGCATGAGCGCACAGCACTGCTGTTCAGCGTGTGACCACAGCATCGCCTAATAATGTCAAAATATATATATAACTTGTATTATTTAGCTATGATAGTGTTATAGATGAGCCTGAGTGTGATAATGACTGTGTACAATGTTCAAATATCAGTGATTCAATGCTATTCACGATGTTCACAGCACTAGCCACAGCACCACAGCATTATTTCGTCCATCTAGGAATCTTCAAATGATTTCTTAGGTTCCTTTTCAAAATAAACGTGTGGTCAATTATTCATTTACAGGAATTAGTGACCAGGATTGTGGTTATAATTAGCATTGTGCGTAGTATTGTGGAAGGAGGAATTTTGGTGAGGGAGGGAGGGCGAGAATTGAGGTAGCCTCATTGTGTGTGTGTGGCAGCCACTCTTGTTTTGCTCACCATACTAGCTTAGTGGTTCGCTATATGCAAAACATATGTACATGGGTATATATAGTGTGTGTATATAGTGTAAGAACAGCAACAGGAGAATGTTGAGAGGAGCTATTTTGGTGAGGGAGGTGACGTAATCGTAGCGTCGTCTGCTGTGTGATTTTTCATGAAGTGTAAGGTGGCCACTGTATTGTTTGGATACAATACTGGCTTACTTGCATAGTTCTGGTAAATAAAACATGTAGATAGGTATATATAACATGTGTAATAAGAACTATAACAGTATGGTGAAAGGAGCAATGTTGGCGAGTAAGATGTTGGAGTGAGGGAGACTGGCTGGGTGTGGCTGCTCTGTGGGTGTGTTCTGAATGTGTTCATGGCCAAATTCTCCTATTGGCCCATACGAGGCAGCTCCTATTGTCCCATACGAGGCAGCTCCTATTGTCCCATACGAGGCAGCTCCTATTGGCATATACGAGGCAGCTGCTATTGGCCCATACGAGGCAGCTGCTATTGGCCCATACGAGGCAGCTGCTATTGGCCCATACGAGGCAGCTGCTATTGGCATATACGAGGCAGCTGCTATTGGCCCATACGAGGCAGCTGCTATTGGCCCATACGAGGCAGCTCCTATTGGCCCATACCAGGCAGCTGCTATTGGCCCATACGAGGCAGCTGCTATTGGCCCATACGAGGCAGCTGCTATTGGCCCATACGAGGCAGCTGCTATTGGCACATACGAGGCAGCTGCTATTGGCCCATACGAGGCAGCTCCTATTGGCCCATACGAGGCAGCTCCTATTGGCCCATACGAGGCAGCTGCTATTGGCCCATACGAAGCAGCTCCTATTGGCCCATACGAGGCAGCTGCTATTGGCCCATACGAAGCAGCTCCTATTGGCCCATACGAGGCAGCTCCTATTGGCCCATACGAGGCAGCTGCTATTGGCTCATACGAGGCAGCTCCTATTGGCCCATATGAGGCAGCTCCTATTGGCCCATACGAGGCAGCTGCTATTGGCCCATACGAAGCAGCTGGTACGCGATGCTCTGAATGTGTTGATGGTAAATGTATATAGTGTGTGACAGTGTATAGTGTGTACATATGTTGTTAATATACATAAATGAACATGAAACATTGGTGTGAATAACTGTATGATGGGAGGGGCAAAGTTGGTGAATACAATGTGGGAGAAGTGAGGGAGGGCTGGCTGGGTGTGGCAGCTCTCACTCGCGGTGTTCTGAATGTGTCGATGGTGAATGTATATAGTGTGTGACAGTGTATAGTGTGTAAATAGATTGTATATATACATAAATTAGCATGATACATAGTAAATATGTGCTGCATATGTGTACACAAGTGTCATGCACGTAACACAGTGTCTTCGGACAGTACGGATGTTTTACTGCCATAATATAGTGTACGTGTTCACTATACATAGGATTAGCATGTAAAAATAAATAAAATGTACTTGGAACTGTGCGAAAAAAATGAACGAAAATATATTCGCGGCAATTCGCGCGCCCCGCCCCGAGCGCCCTACTGGCCCCGGGAGCGTACGTCACGGGCGAACAGGGAATGATGACGTCACGCTCCAACTTACGGACCCCATAGCAGCCAAAGTAAGTACAATTTCCATTTTTTTTTCTACATACCCATACTGAGGGAAGGGTTTCTGACACTTTAAAAAGAAAAAATAATTTTTTCCAGAGAATTTATTTCCTGCGCACTGCGGGGGTGTCATATTTGGAGGCAACGCAGTTAAGGGGTTACGGTAAAGTGTGATCTCTGAGGGTATTGTTCCATGTCTAAATTAACATTTGCCAGTGTTAGAGTAGGGATTAATAGTTGGTGAATATCATATTCTGTTCTCAATAAACTCATGTTAAACTTTCCGTCTGTGTCAATTGTTGGATCCTCTTATCCTCCGGATATCCGTAATTAATGACAATAAGAAAAGAGGACTCTCCCAGTCAAGCAATGTTTCTTGCCTCTTTGCATGATATAGTTAATGGACAAGGCAGATGGTGGCAGCGTAGTTAATCCTGCGTAGCATTTCCTTGGAAGGGTACCTTTGGTTCCGGTGTAATCATCAGTGGTACATTATATGTCAGTTCATATTACGTTAAACATAAATACAGTGTTCAGTAACAAAGTGTCACCAAGTGCAACCGGTAGGAAGTGTTACTCAATATATATTAGTATTCCTCAGGCTACTCTCTACTCCCGCTTACTTTCCCCTCCTGCTTCTTCCTACCCCTCCTCCTCTCCTACCTCCACGCTTCCCGTGCGCCCCTCGTTTTCTGTTGCCCCACAGATGAGTTCCCCCTCTCTGTCAACGTTTTCTAAATCTTTCCTTTCCTCCATTCCTTCATCCTTTATTCCTTCCTCCCTTCCTCTGCTTTACTTCTCACTATCAAATATAGTCTAGGATACAATAATATTTAGTATTAACTTTTAGTAGGTTTACAACATTAGTGGTACTTATAGGGGTGTTACAAATGAGTTACTATGTTAGAAATGGTGCTAGCGGTGGTCCAATAAATTGTGGGTGTGTCTACAGTTTATTAGAGTCTCGTGTGCCTGGCTGTTCAGTTGGCCACATCATTGTTTAAGTGTTTGTTTAGGCGGGCTCACGATTTTCATTGCTCGGAGCCACACATATTTTAACCCTTCAATTGCGCATCGCATCATATGATGCATTGCCCGACTTGCAGTAAATTGCGCCTCGCATCATATGATGCGCGGGCATACCGAGCATGATTTGAAAGGCCCGCGGGGTAGAGGGGGTCCCCATACACTGCCCAGGGGCTATAGTAAACAGCCGCCATTTTGAAAAAAAATCCAGCTCACGCTACCATCGCGTGGGAGGCCTCAGTTACCCAGCAGCCACCATGTCGAGCGCACGGCCAAACGCTTCCCGGGCACGCCCCAGGCAATCACTCACCCAAGAGCAAATAACCAGTGAATTATTTTCCGATGGTGAGGAAAGTGACTTTGATGACTCTGATATTGATAAAGACTACACGCAATTGACCGATGATGATAGCACGGACAGTGAATATGAGATACAGCGGCCTCCCATGGCGAGGCCTATACGCTCACCCTTGCCGCCTCGGCCAGCATCCACCCCAATTCTCCCTCGGCCACACAGTTCCTGTGATTATTTAGAGTCTGAGGATATGTTTGGTGACGAGTCAGAGGAAGGTGACTCTTTTTCTGGTTTTAGTGAAGTGGAATCAGAACATAATGTTACCGAGCCTGGTGCCAGTACCAGTGGTGTTACTGGGCGAGAATTTGTCGCGTCAGCAGCGTCTCGGCCAGCCAAGCGCCACCGCATGGAACAACATGTGGCACCAAGAGCCTCATGTTCACGTGCCTCTACCTCACGTGCACGTGCCTCTACCTCACGTGCACGTGCCTCTACCTCACGTGCAGGTAGCGGCCGTACTGTACGTAGACGGGCTTTAGCTCCTGGTCCTCGCCGTAGTGCCTCTGCTGCGTCCCTTTTGCATCCCCTGCGTCTCGCAGGACACCAGGTGTACTAGTGTGGAGTGATGGTGATGGTTTTATTCCCCAAATTCCTGCATTTGACGATAAAGACGTTGGGATTACAGATCTTTTCCCTGATAATGGTGATGATATGAGTGAATGTGATTATTTTACCGCATTCTATGATGAGCCACTCATGGAATATATTGTACACCAAACGAACCTTCATGCGGCTCATCTCATTAGAAAAGAGATAACAGAATTTTCACGCTTGCAACGTTGGAAAAACACCAATATAGGTGAAATGTATGTGTTTCTTGCAATATGTATGTTGATGAAACACTGTGTCAAACACGCTCTCACAGATTACTGGAGCAAAGATCTGACTATTCCAACACCTTTCTTCGGGAAATATATGTCCAGAGACAGATTTCAGATACTCCTCAGGTGTGTGCATTTTGCAACTAATGAGGACCGGACTGAGGAGGATAGACTTTGGCGAGTGAGGCACTATATGAATGAGGTGATTGGAAAATTCAGAGATTTTTACGTACCAGCACAGAAGCTGGTGATTGACGAATCCCTTATACTATTCAAAGGACGTGTTTCATTCAAACAGTATATTCCCTCAAAACGAAACAGATTTGGCTTGAAATTCTTTGTACTGTGTGACTGTGAAACAGGATACGTGTTACACATGATTCTGTATTCAGCTAGCGATGTAGACATTCCCGGTAACGACGAACATGGATTCTCTGGTAGTGTGGTGAAGTCACTGATGGCACCATGGATGAACAAGGGCCACATCCTATACACAGATAATTACTATACAAGTCCATTGCTAGCTAAGTTCTTGATTGAAAATAGAACCGGATTGGTTGGCACAGTAAAGCCACAAAGAAGGGAAATGCCAGTGTTTGAAGGTGGACTTGCAGTTGGTGAGTGCCAGGTACGGAAATGTGATGAAATTCTCTCAGTACAGTGGAAAGACAAGAGAGAAGTGAACCTGCTGACAACCGTTCATGATGGTACAATGTTGAACAGTGGCAAGGTGCACCGTGTAACGAGAGAACCAGTATATAAGCCAGATTGTGTTCTTGACTACAATATCAACATGCGTTTGATTGATAAGGCTGACATGATGATTGGCACTATCGAATGTGTGCGGAAAACATTGAGGTGGACGAAAAAAGTGTTTTTCCATCTTGTTGACATGAGCATGTTGAACTGCTATAATTTGTACCTGGTGAAAACTGGACATAAACCTATTTTCCGTTCATTTGCTTTTACACTTGCAACACAATTATTAGCAAAGTTTGGTCAAGAAGTCCCTGCCATACGAAGACCAATCATGAACCCAGTGTTGCAGCATGATGCAACACCCAGGCTCGCTCACGTAGATGCCTTTCAGCAGCACATACTAAAATATTTGCCAGCAGGTGGAAAGCGTGCAATAGGCCAACGTGCATGCGTAGTATGTAAAACAACAAAACGAAGAGAGCAAAAACGTAAAATGGTGCAAACATGGTGTGAAGGGTGTGGAGTTGCATTATGTGCTGTCGACTGCTTCAACGACTACCACACACTCCAAGACTTCTAAATGTGCAATAATAGTGCAAAAACCTGTACATAGTGCATGCTAGTGTGTACATATAAAATAATGAACATTGTGATTACTGTACATAATATAATGCCATAATGGAAAACGTTTGTGTGCGCATGTGTATACTCGATGTGTGCAACATATATTGACAATAACTGTCAGGTGACGTTATGTGCAACATAATTAGTGACTAATATTGCAAAAAATACACGCGTAAACACTGTAAATAATGACGCGAAAATAAATTCGTGGCAACTGTGGCTACTTGAAGACCGCGCGCGACGCCTCCGGGACGCACAGTGCATGAGCGAACATGCAAACTGTGACGTCATCATCCATATTCTCGGCTCAATTACATCGCCGGTAAGTACAATTGAATTTTTTTTTTTTTTTCCCGTGATCAGGGAACACGACTTAACAGGTTAGGAAAAAAATAATTTTTTTTTTTTTTTTTTTTTGCGCCTGTGGGTGTCAATCAGTATATAGCCATGCACCATTTAAGGGTTAAGTGTTATAATTAAAATGCGTCATACGGAAAACTACAGAGAGTTTAGGGTATGCGCTTTCGCTCTAAAATCTATGGACAGAAATTAGTTCTCGTTTCTCTTCATAGCTTCCAGGGGTGTACAATCCAGTTATAGGTTGTACAGCAATTTGTTTGGCAGGTTGTCTGGGAAATTATCAATGAAGGATGCTTTATTGATACATTTCTGAAGTACTAGGAGTTGCTTCAAGTTCTAGATTTTAACGAGAAGGCCGCAGACGGTGCTACGTCACCTACAGTGGGGCTGAGTTATCTTCATAGAGGGGGGTCATGTTTTGCAGCGAAGCTGACCTCAAACATTCTAGTCGCGAATTGTGTCTTACATAGGGCGGCTGGTGGTGTCGGTTGTGTGGCCTCACGGGCAGGTCAGACGTAGTTACCAGTCATGGATTACCGAGGAACAATCGTAGTTTCAATCATCACAAGAGTAGTTTTACAATTTAGTTAAGGGAATTCATGGTTAAGTATATTATGTCTCTTTGTTTCTTTATTTTACACAGATTCTTTTAATAGGTATAAGGAATTTCTGTATCGATAAGGCTGTATGTGCACTTGCTCACCTCTTGGGTGCACATGTGTGTACATGTGTTTCTCGTGCGATGATTGAGAGATTGTTTATACTAAGCTATCATCACCTGTTTCATCTTGGGCAGCGCAGTCATAACTCTATTCCACTCAGGAAGGGTACTGTCATATGTCAACACATCTTTATGCTGACGCTCCGCATGGTGTACATTGTGTTTACAGCGGTTACCTTACCTTGAGGTTACCTTGAGGTGCTTCCGGGCCTGAGCGTCCCTGCGGCCCGGTCATCGACCAGGCCTCCTGGTTGCTGGATTGATCAACCAGGCTGTTGGACGCGGCTGCTCGCAGCCTGACGTAGGAGTCACAGCCTGGTTGATCAGGTATCCTTTGGAGGTGCTTATCCAGTTCTCTCTTGAACACTGTGAGGGGATTGCCAGTTATGCCCCTTATGTGTAGAGGAAGCGTGTTGAACAGTCTCTGATGTTGATAGAGTTCTCTCTCAGAGTACCAGTTGCACCTCTGCTTTTCAACGGGGGTATTCTGCACATCCTGCCATGTCTTCTGGTCTCATGTGATGTTATTTCTGTGTGCAGGTTTGGGACCAGCCTCTCTAATATTTTCCACGTGTAAATTATTATGTATCTCTCCCGCCTGCGCTCAAGGGAGTACAGATTTAGGCTCTTTAGTCGGTCCCAATAGTTTAGATGTTTTACTGAGTGGATTCTAGCAGTAAAGGATCTCTGCACGCTCTCCAGGTCAGCAATTTCTCCAGCTTTGAAAGGGGCTGTAATTGTGCAGCAGTACTCCACTCTAGAGAGCAAAAGCATTTTGAAAAGTATCATCGGTATAGCATCTCTAGTGTGAAAAGTTCTTGTTATCCAACCTGTCATTTTTCTTGCAGTTGTGACGGCTACTTTATTGTCTTCTTTAAAGGTAAGGTCTTCCGACATGAGTACACCCAGATCCTTTACATTGCCTTTTCATTCTGTTATGATTTGTCTGAGTTTTGTACGTGGTTTCCGTTTTTATATTTTCATTTTTTCCATAGCGCACGAGCTGGAACTTATCTTCGTTAAACACCATATTATTTGGGTGTGTGTTTCTCGTGATTTTCTTTTTACTGTTCATTCGATACATAGAACACTGTGTTAAAATTTCAAGTTAATATGACCCTCGGTGGCAAAGTTACAGAATTTGTGTTGTTTTGTGGAATTCTATCTTTATTGACAATTTGTTTCATTTTATATGTCCACTCAGATATTATCAGAATGGAGGGGGTTCTCAATAGGGGTTGCAACCCTCCCTCTATTCCCTCTCAGTTCCCACCTCAAGTTCTCTACACCTCCCCCACTCAGTTCCCACCCCAAGTTCTCTACACCTCCCCCACTCAGTTCCCACCCACCCTACCACCCATGTTCCCTCCACCCACCCTGCTCCAATTCCTTCCACCGTCCCCACTACAGAGTACCACTTGGTTTCCGAACCCCTTGTGGATGAGATCCGTCGGTTATCGTGTAAGTTCGTAAACGAGAAATGGAGGAAAATGGACAGAATTTTTTTTTAAATTTAACAAAAAATTCTAAGGGAAAAAATCGACAGATTCATAACATAAATGCAACAAATGAAATAAAGTTCATTCTGTAATTGTGTTCACTCACCCCCACCCTTCCCTCCCTCACTGCTTCTGTCTCTCACTGCATCTTCCCCTCACTACCTCTCCCCCTTCTCTGCCTCTCCCCCTCATTGCCTCTTCCTCTCACTGCCTTTCCCCCCCCTCACTGCCTCTCCCCTTTAATGCCTCACTGCCTCTCCCCCTCAATGCCTCACTGCCTCTCCCACTCAATGCCACACTGCCTCTTGTTATGATCTCAGCCTGCAAGAGAAACGAGTCTCCTCTTGAGAGTTATTCAGCAAGCCTGACCTGACTAGAAGGTCCAGGAAATATAGAGGTGAAAACACAGGTGTAAAATAGTTAGTTGGATTTAATAAACAATTTGAGATTGTGGGCAGTGAATAAGAAAATAGATAAATGACTGGTTAGGAGATGTGGATAATTTGCTGGAGGCGTGAGGCTCGCTTCTGGAGGGCTTTGACCTCACTTGAGTGCCAGACATCGCAAGGGGAAGTCGTGCTCCATTTGAGCTCCCGTCAGAAAGGAACCCCTAGTGATATATCTCCAAGAGAAGAGAAGTGTGCAGACGTGCCAGCTGTGGAATCAAGCTGGGAACGTTGTGGTCTCAAGTCCTGGACGGCGAGGAGTGTTTATTAAACCGCCCAGAGACATTATCGTGGGCCATGGGAGTGCCCTGACCAGACTCCGTCAGAGGGAGGAGCGCCCTCGTCCAGACAGTCTGTGGTAAGCACGATTTAAGCCAGTCTGTAGCGATTACTTGTAGTTGTGTACCCAGCGACAGTAGCAATGTTTATTGATAAGTTAGACATGTTTTGATAAGGCAGAAGGCCTAAAATAAGAGAGTGGAGAGGGAGGAACGTCTGGGAGGACGGAGCGATGTCCGTCTCCTCTGAGCGCTGGCAGGTGACTGAGGGAGCCCAGCTCCTGACGGTGGAGGACCCTCCCAGAGTGAGTGAGGACCGCCGGGCCGGGTGGAGCATGGACCAGCCCAAAACGGGGGAGTCCACTCTCACAGTATGTAGAGAGCAGATAGATGTTGGAGGCAAACATATTGTGTGGTTATTTTTGTTTGTGTTCAAGGGGAAACATTTTTATTGGAGTGTCAATAGGTTGCAGGTTTGTCTTTGGAGAAGTAGTTTCTGAGAACTTTGAAGCCAGCACAGAGGGAGTAGTTGATGAGACTCCAAGGTAGTGGAGGAGAGGACCTCGAGCTGTGAGGAGAAGCAGTGAAGATAAGTGTCACATGCTTCTGTAGAGGTGGTGAAGCACCATAGTCGCTTGAGGAAACTTCATGGTGTAGCAGCCAGGAGAGCTGTGGAGGACCCTAGTAAAAGTGATGAAGCTCCATAGTTGCTCAAGGGAAACTTCATGGTGTAGCAGCCTGGAGGAGCTGCAGAGGATCCTGGTAGTTAAACCCGGAAGAACCTGAAGAGATCAGGGTAGTGAACTTCCAGATGTGGAAGGGAAGTTCTAAATGATTACTTGTAGGGAGGTGATAGTGTTTGGTTGTCCTTAGCGTGCAAGACGCAGTGAACGGTGAGTGATTGTTTACATTTTTGTGCTGAGGAGTGTTTATACTGAAGTTTAGAGTTGCAGTCGTGGGCTGGATTACCTACAGATGTATGTGTTCTGAGACTGATGGGGCGATCAATTGATCATTGTTGTGTATCAAGGAACATTTATACTGATATATGTGTGTTATTGCATTCATACGCTGATTTTCCTTGTACATGTTTGTAGATATATATTCTCTTGCTGATAAGGCAACATTGTATTATAAGACTTGATCTACCTGAGGAGGTTGGTAATATTAAGTGGTGAATCAGGAAATAGGATACCACTTGATAAGCTGATGATAGGGTTCTGATGGTGTTGGAGTGCAACCTGACCGAAATAATATAGAGTGTAGGATTCATTATTATTATTATATGTGTGTATGTATTGTGTATGTGCTTGGTCCAGTAAATGTATTCAAATTTGCTGGTGTTTGCCCTTGTCCTAGTGAGGCTTCCCAGGATGTAGTAAAGAAGGAGAGAGAGAGAGAGAAAGAACCAAGAACCACCACTGTGGACAGGGAAGGATGGAAAACTAATAAGACAAAGGGGATTGAGGAGATCGTATCACATAAGGAGAGGGTGGGGAGTCACAGCGGCTCGAGTGGGTGTGTGCACGTGACAACGAGGCTAAGTTTTGGAGCCGCATCCCCTAAATGTGTGACGTTGAGCCCCTCTCCAAGAGCCAGAAGTGCCCAGTGTGATCTGGTAAAGTATAAGCACTCTACCGAGTTGTGGGTTGTGTTGTCCAGAAAGAAGGATCAACAACGACAACACCACCAACCCACAATACAATACTCTCCCCCTCAATGCCTCACTGCCTCTCCCCCTCAATGCCTCTCCCCCTCAATGCCTCACTGCCTCTCCCCCTCAATGCCTCTCCCCCTCAATGCCTCACTGCCTCTCCCCCTCACTGCCTCTCCCCCTCAATGCCTGCCATCCCTCCCTCACTGCCTTCCTCATAACATGAGAACAGCAGGCTATAGAGGAGGGGGAGCTACTAATGGGGTCGGGAACTACTAACGGGGTCGAGGCTGTGTAGAGGCGGACATGTCTGTCAGTGCCCTGCTCACAGATGCCAACTGTGCATAATTCATAAATAAAACTATATTTGTTTAATTAATAAATAGGAAATCATATAACATGTTAATGATTAATAATGTATATTAATATATGAAAATTAACATTTTGGCATAAATATTTTACAACTATCTTGAGGTTATCTTGAGGTTATCTTGAGATGATTTCGGGGCTTTTTTTAGTGTCCCCGCGGCCCGGTCCTCGACCAGGCCTCCACCCCCAGGAAGCAGCCCGTGACACCTGACTAACACCCAGGTACCTATTTTACTGCTAGGTAACAGGGGCATAGGGTGAAAGAAACTCTGCCCATTGTTTCTCGCCGGCGCCTGGGATCGAACCCAGGACCACAGGATTACAAGTCCAGCGTGCTGTCCGCTCGGCCGACCAGCTGCCTTTAACTACGATTAAAATTTGTAATACAATATGGGCAATAAGTTTGGCAACCATCGCCTGGTCAGCAAATCCTTCCTTACTGCCTCCCTCACCACTCCACCAACAGAGAGGGGGAGAATTAGTGAGAGAGGAGAAATAGTGGGAAAGGGGAGAATTAGTGAGAAAGGGAGGGAGGGGAAGGTAGGAAGAGATGCTAGGAGGGAGAATGGGAGAATTAGGGAGGGAGGGAAAGGCAGTCGGGCAGCCAGCCTGCCTGCCTGCCAGCCTGCCTGCCTGCCAGCCTGCCTGCCTGCCAGCCTGCCTGCCTGCCAGCCTGCCTGCCTGCCAGCCTGCCTGCCAGCCAGTCTGCCTGCCTGCCTGCCAGCCTGCCTGCCAGCCTGCCTGCCAGCCTGCTTGCCAGCCTGCCTGCCAGCCTGCTTGCCTGCCTGCCTGCCTGCTTGCCAGCCTGCCTGCCTGCCAGTCTGTCTGCTAGCCTGCCTGCCTGCTTGCCAGCCTGCCTGCCTGCCTGCCTGCTAGCCTGCCTTCCTGCCTGCCAGCCTGCCTGCCTGCCTGCCTGCCTGCCAGCCTGCCTGCCTGCCAGCCTGCCTGCCTGCTAGCCTGCCTGCCAGCCAGCCAGCCAGCCAGCCAGCCTGCCTGCCTGCCAGCCAGCCAGCCAGCCAGCCAGCCAGCCTGCCTGCCTGCCAGCCTGCCTGCTAGCCTGCCTGCCAGCCAGCCAGCCAGCCAGCCAGCCAGCCAGCCTGCCTGCCTGCCTGCCAGCCAGCCAGCCAGCCAGCCTGCCTGCCAGCCAGCCAGCCAGCCAGCCAGCCAGCCAGCCTGCCTGCCTGCCAGCCTGCCTGCCTGCTAGCCTGCCTGCCAGCCAGCCAGCCAGCCAGCCAGCCAGCCTGCCTGCCTGCCAGCCAGCCAGCCAGCCAGCCAGCCAGCCTGCCTGCCTGCCAGCCAGCCAGCCAGCCAGCCAGCCAGCCTGCCTGCCTGCCAGCCAGCCTGCCTGCCTGCCAGCCAGCCTGCCTGCCTAACAGCCAGCCAGCCAGCCAGCCAGCCAGCCAGTCAGTCAGCCTCTCTGCCTGCCTGCCTGTGCCAATCCCTGCCAGCCTGCTTGCCTGCCTTTCCCTCCCTCCCTAATTCTCCCATTCCCCCCTCACTACTTCCTGCCTACCTCCCCCCTTCCTTTCTCACTAATTCTCCCTCTCTCATACTGCCTTCCATCTAAGCTCCCCCATCCACCCACCAGTCAGCAATCACTGACACAATGCATGCATTTGGAGCCGACATCGTGCACAGATGTTTCTTGATTGTGCAGATATGTAAAACAAAATTACAGAATGAACTCTCCAGCCTCGTGACAAATCAAAATAATAGGAATAATAGGCCTTGACTCTGAAATCACAGGGTAGAAGGAGGCAAACTGGACCATCTCCCACCCATCACCACGGGCCGACGCGACGCTTGGCGGACCGCTTCCTACCCGAACTTTGTTTGTGTAGCATGACTCCCCAACCCCAATCGGGAAACTGGAAGTTTCGGATAACTAAAGTTCGGAAACCAAGTGGTGCTCTGTATCCCCACTAAAGGTCACTCCACCCACACCTTGCTTGTTCAGCCCCTCCCCTCTCAGCATTGTCCCACTCCACCTGTCCACCCACATACTCCTTCCCCTCAGTTTCCAACCCTTCCCTCCCTGCAACCTCCCGCCACACCCCGAGTCGGGGTCACTCATCCACACGCCCTCCACTTCCATCCTCCCCGCCCTGCGCCCAGTCCCTCAACCCCCTGCCATCCCTCCCCGCCTCTCTCATACCTCCTGTCATATCCTCCGCCTCCTACACTCCCCACCCCCACCCATCCCCCCAGTACTTACCTAATTGTGCTTGCGGGGGTTGAGCTCTGGCTCTTTGGTCCCACCTCTCGACCGCCAATTAACAGGTGTATGGGGTTAGTTTGTAATTGTGATAAGATTTCTTATACATTAAGTAGTATTAGTAAGGAGAAATGTTGGACCTGTCATGGAAAAGGTCACTTTAGGAAAGCGTGTACGAGTATACGGCTTAAGGAAGGGCCATCATCGGATCACTTTAACCCTTAAAGTGCGCATCATGTCATATGACGTGTTGCAAGTTGTTCCAGTCAACTGCGCTTCACGTCATATAACGTGTTGTAGTACTATGCAAGCTTTAAACGGCCCGCGAATACACGGGGTTCACCACACCTTCATCAGGGCTCTTGTAAACAGACACCATTAAAAAAAAAATCGTGGGCCAAACTCCCGGGTGTTAGGGGCCTCAGTATTGAGTGAGCTACCAAGCCTGACGCACGCAGCATGAGCTCACAGCACTGCTGTTCAGCTTGTGACCACAGCATCGCCCTAAAAATGCCATAATATACTTGTTCATGCTATTATGTAGCGATGATATTATTACAGAAGACCCCTGACTGTGATAAAACTGACTTGCAGGGTTCTGATAATAGTAGGATTGTGGTGATATTTACCGCTGTGCGCCATGGAGGGAGGAGTAATGCTGTGGGAGGGAGGGTGGTGGCGATGTCTTCTGACTGTGTGTGGCCATCTTTTATTGACTCACCATACCAGCTTAGTGGTTCGCTATGGTGAACACAAATGTAGATACTTATATATAACGTGTGTATAGAGGGTATAAACAGCAAGAGTAGGAGGTTGGGAGCCGCCATTTTGGTTAGGGCAGTGGCGTCCTCTGCACAATTTATCATGTTGTTTACCCGTGACCACGATGGTCTTTGGGCACCATACCAGTTTACTGGTACAAGTATAGTGAATAAAACATGTAGATATTTATGTATAATGTGTGTATATAGCATAATAACACCACAAACAGTATTGTTGGAGGAGAAATATTAGTGCGTCTGGCCTTGAGGGCAGCAGCCATCAGCTGACTGTGTGAGGTCCTACGTCTTTGTGCCTTTGCTCACCATACAAGCTTAGATGTACAGTTATGGTGAACAAAACATGTAAATACTTATATATAACGTCTGTATATAAACGCAAAAACAATATGGTGGGTGGAGAATGGTGGCAAGTCAGGTGAGGTGAGGGAGGGAGGGAGTGGCAGCCAGTGGCGGGCTGCCCCTGCCACTCAGCATACCAACTTAGTGGTTCGTTATGGTGAACACGAATGTAGATACTTATATATAGCGTCTGTATATAGTGAATAAAAGCAAAAACAGTATTGTGGGAGGAAAATGTGGGTGAGTCAGGTGACTTGAGGGAGGGCGTGAGTGGCTGGCTGGTACACGGCGGTCACTCCTCATTACTTTTTGACTCATAATAACTTAGTGGTTCGTTATGGTGAACAAAACATGCAGATACTTATATATAACCTGTGTATATAGTGTAATAATCGACAAAGTATTTGTTAACTGTTTGATGAACATAATTGAATCAACAATATGCACACCATATTTTTAGTACAGCGATGATTCACTAGTTTTATTATATAAATATATAACACTACACACTATTGAATAATATTACAGCAAAAAAACTATTAAAAATCAATCAGAGACATTGAAATAATTAGGTAATTATCTCTTTGTGGCAACACCGGCCTGGCAGCTGGCGATCAACAGATCGCCTGGGACGCACGTTGAGTCAGCGCCTGTTTTTTGCCAGACTTCCCGCCCTATAGCGGGCACTATATGTTACTTATGATTTTTTTTATTATTTTTCCCATGTAAACACAAATTAACAGATTAGGAAGAATTTTTTTTTTTTTTTTCAAAATTGTATGCGCCTGTGGGGAACAAAGGATATTATACCCCTAGCATGTTAACCCTCAAACCGCTAGGGGCCCAAATGGAATTCACACCCACAGGCGCAAAGAAAAAAAAAAAAATCCAAAAATTCTTTCGTCTTATAGAAGTGTTCATTTTTGTTCCCTGATCACGGAAAAAATAACAAAAAATTCGTAGGTGGCATATTTTAGCCACAATAGGGTAGGGAAGTGTGGCAAAAAGGGGCGTTGGCAAGCCTTCGCCAGACGAGGTCTACTCCGCCCGAGCTGTCAAACGGCAGTTGCCCAAATATATTATTACCTAATTATTTCAATGTCTGAATGATTTTTCTTAGTTTTTTTGCAGTAATATTATCCATACAGTGAATTGTGGTATATTTATATTATAAAATGTGTGAGCCATCGCTGTACTCAAAATTATGGTGTGCATATAAGTGATTCAATTATTATGTTCATAAAACAATAAACAAATAGTTTTGCTGTTGTTACACTATATACACAGGTTATATATAAGTATCTGCATGTTTTGTACACCATAACAAACCACTAAATTGGTCTTGTGAGTCAAAAAGCAACAAGGAGTGACCGCCAAACACCAGCGAGCCACTCACTGCCACTCCCTCACTCAACAACACCTCACTCACCCTCATTCACCTCCCACAATACTGTTTTTGCATATATTCACTATACACAGACGTTATATATACGTATTTACATGTTTTGTTCACCATAACTGTACATCTAAGCTTGTATGGTGAGTAAAGGCACAAAGACGTAGCTACTCGCACAGTCAGCTGATGGCTGCCGCCCTCAAGGCCAGACGCACTAATATTTCTCCTCCACAACAATATTGGTTGTGGTGTTATTATGCTATATACACACATTATATATATGTATCTACCTGTTTTATTCACCATACTTGTACAAATAAGCTGGTATGGTGCCCAAAGACCATAGTAGCCATCAGTAAACAACATGCCAAGTCGTGCAGACGATGCTCCTCCCTCACCAAAATGGCGGCTCCCAACCTACTCTTCTCGCTGTTATCTCTCACTATACACACAGGTTATATATAAGTATCTACATTTGTGTTCACCATAGCGAACCACTAAGCTGGTATGGTGAGTGCAGTCAATAAATGGTGGCCACACACAGTCAGAAGACGACGCCCACAACCCTCCCTCCACAGCTTTACTCCTCCCTCCATCGAGCACAGTGCTAAATATCACCACAATCAAGCTGTTATCAGAATCCTGGTCAGTTTTATCACAGTCAGGGGGCTTCAGTAATACTATCACTGGTAAATAATAGCAGTATCATTTATTTTGGCATTTGTAGGCGATGCTGTGGTCACAACCTGAACAGCGGTGCTGTGAGCTTGTGCTGCGTGCGCCAGCCTGGTGGCTTGCTCAATACTGACGCTCTCACACCCAAGAATGTTGGGCTGAATTTTTTTTCTAGGTGGCATCTGGCAACTATTGGTCGTGGCTGCACTATAGCTGCCCCTATCCCAGGCGGGGCGTTTAAATTATAGCGCTAGACACGAAATCATATATAAATGATGTGCGCGGTTTCGGTTTTGTCACTGATATCATTTATATATGATATGCGCGTTTGAGGGTTAAGGGTTAACCCTTAAACTGCGCAACGCGCCTGCAGGCTCGCGTCTGGTTTGCGCAACGCGCCTCCAGGTATTTTTATTTTTCACGTTCCATTCAAAACTGGCGCGCGGTGACGTGGGTATGGTATGGGTGGGGGGGGCCCCAGTGATCGTCCGCCATCAAAAAAAATCCCAGCATGCCCTGCGGCCGTGGGGAGCCTCAGTTTCACAGCAGCAACCATGTCTGACATCCTCTACGAGCTCCCGCTCCACGGTGACCCCCGGTCATGGAAAAAGACTCTCTGAGGAGGAAATATGCGACATTTTGTATGATGACGGTGCTCTGGATGATGACTAGACTATGATCCAGAGGAAGACCTTACTCAGATATCTGATACGAGTGAGGAGGAGACGGAATTTGAAGATGCGGCGAGTGTGTATGGTACACGTGCCTCGCCCTGCCTGCCTCGCCGCCCTGGGTCAACACCGTTATCATCACCACCACCATGTATGTCCCCAGACGCTAGTAGTTTATTCAGTGATAGTACATGTGACGAATCATTCTCGGGCTTCAGTGACATTGGCTCTGATACGAGTAGTGTAGACGACCCGAGTACGAGCAGCGGTGGTGTTACCAGGCGGGGTTTTGCTGCCTCAGCAACACGCCGCGGCAGGCGGCGGCGTGCCTCACAGCATGTGGACAACAATGACAGTGGCCCCTCAACATCATTTATTCGTGGTAGCCTACAGTACGTAAATCTGCCTCAGCGTCTAGCATACCCTCACGCAGCTCCAGCAGAAGCAGCAAACCACGTAGCCGTAGTTATGGTGCTCGTGGTGGTGTTGGCGCCAACACCAAACCCCCTGGTGTACTTGTGTGGGAGGATTGCACCACATTTGTCCCTCAAATACCAACATTTGATGATAGCGATTTTGGTGTTACACCATTATCCCATATACTGGTGATGATATGGCAGACATGGAATATTTTCAGGCATATTTTGACAATGTATTCATGACGCATCTTGTGACTGAGACAAACAGGTTCGCTCACAGCCTCATAGACGACGGCATTTTACCTGCCTCACGCCTCACATGATGGAAGGACACGACAATCGACGAAATGTACGTGTTTCTCGCACTCTGTATGATGATGAAGCACTCTGAGAAAGCTGTCATCCAGGATTATTGGAGCAAAGACAGCCTTGTTCCAACGCCCGTGTTCAACCGGTACATGTCGCGTGATAGGTTTCTCTTGATTCTCAGGTGCCTGCATTTCGAGAATAATGCAAATGAGGACAGACATGACAGACTGTGGAAAGTACGGAAGATGTTCAGTGACATGAGAGGGAGTCAGGGATTATTTTGTACCTGGACAGAATGTGGTTATTGACGAGTCGCTTGTACTGTTCAAGGGGCGACTGGCATTCAAGCAGTACATCCCATCAAAGCGGCACGATTTGGACTGAAGTTTTTGTGCTGTGCGACTGTGAGACTGGTATCGTCTTGGACATGATATTATATTCTGGTACAGACGTCGACATACCAGCTCAAGATGAACACGGGTTCTCAGGCAGTGTCGTGAAAACCCTGATGGAACCGTTGCTGAACAAGGGGCATGTACTGTTCACCGACAACTATTACACCAGCCCTTGTTGACCAGATACCTCCTTGCCCACAACACCGGTGTATGTGGCACTGTGAAGGGCCACAGGAAGGAAATGCCAGTGTTCGGTATAGCTATAGCCGTGGGTGAGTGCCAGCTGCGCAAGTGTGACAAACGCTGTCAGTGCGGTGGAAGGACAGACGCGAGGTGAATATGCTGACTACGATTCACCGGTGCCATGTTGGACAGTGGGAAAGTCCACTTTCAGACACGCAACACCGTGTATAAGCCAGACTGTGTT
>WNGS01168603.1:9695-22695 GCA_020271785.1 Procambarus virginalis | reverse complement strand
TCTTTGTGGCAACACCGGCCTGGCAGCTGGCGATCAACAGATCGCCTGGGACGCACGTTGAGTCAGCGCCTGTTTTTGCCAGACTTCCCTGCCCTATAGCGGGCACTATATGTTACTTATGAATTTTTTTATTATTTTTCCATGTAAACACAAATTAACAGATTAGGAAGAATTTTTTTTTTTTTTTTCAAAATTGTATGCGCCTGTGGGGAACAAGGATATTATACCCCTAGCATGTTAACCCTCAAACCGCTAGGGGCCCAAATGAATTCACACCCACAGGCGCAAAAGAAAAAAAAAAAAATCCAAAAATTCTTTCGTCTTATAGAAGTGTTCATTTTTGTTCCTGATCACGGAAAAAATAACAAAAAATTCGTAGGTGGCATATTTTAGCCACAATAGGGTAGGGAAGTGTGGCAAAAAAGGGCGTTGCAGAGCCTTCGCCAGACGAGGTCTACTCCGCCCGAGCTGTCAAACGGCAGTTGCCCCAAATATATTATTACCTAATTATTTCAATGTCTGAATGATTTTTCTTAGTTTTTTGCAGTAATATTATCCATACAGTGAATTGTGGTATATTTATATATAAAATGTGTGACCATCGCTGTACTCAAAATTATGGTGTGCATATAAGTGATTCAATTATTATGTTCATAAAACAATAAACAAATAGTTTTGCTGTTGTTACACACTATACACAGGTTATATATAAGTATCTGCATGTTTTGTACACCATAACAAACCACTAATTGGTCTTGTGAGTCAAAAAGCAACAAGGAGTGACGCCAAACACCAGCGAGCACTCACTGCCACTCCCCCTCAACAACACCCACTCACCCTCATTCACCTCCCACAATACTGTTTTTGCATATATTCACTATACACAGACGTTATATATACGTATTTACATGTTTTGTTCACCATAACTGTACATCTAAGCTTGTATGGTGAGTAAAGGCACAAAGACGTAGCTACTCGCACAGTCAGCTGATGGCTGCCGCCCTCAAGGCCAGACGCACTAATATTTCTCTCCACAACAATATTGGTTGTGGTGTTATTATGCTATATACACACATTATATATATGTATCTACCTGTTTTATTCACCATACTTGTACAAATAAGCTGGTATGGTGCCCAAAGACCATAGTAGCCATCAGTAAACAACATGCCAAGTCGTGCAGACGACGCTCCTCCCTCACCAAAATGGCGGCTCCCAACCTACTCTTCTCGCTGTTATCTCTCACTATACACACAGGTTATATATAAGTATCTACATTTGTGTTCACCATAGCGAACCACTAAGCTGGTATGGTGAGTGCAGTCAATAAATGGTGGCCACACACAGTCAGAAGACGACGCCCACAACCCTCCCTCCACAGCTTTACTCCTCCCTCCATCGAGCACAGTGCTAAATATCACCACAATCAAGCTGTTATCAGAATCCTGGTCAGTTTTATCACAGTCAGGGGGCTTCAGTAATACTATCACTGGTAAATAATAGCAGTATCATTTATATTTTGGCATTTGTAGGCGATGCTGTGGTCACAACCTGAACAGCGGTGCTGTGAGCTTGTGCTGCGTGCGCCAGCCTTGGTGGCTTGCTCAATACTGATGCTCTCACACCCAAGAATGTTGGGCTGAATTTTTTTTCTAGGTGGCATCTGGCAACTATTGGTCGTGGCTGCACTATAGCTGCCCCTATCCCAGGCGGGGCGTTTAAATTATAGCGCTAGACACGAAATCATATATAAATGATGTGCGCGGTTTCGGTTTTGTCACTGATATCATTTATATATGATATGCGCGGTTTGAGGGTTAAGGGTTAACCCTTAAACTGCGCAACGCGCCTGCAGGCTCGCGTCTGGTTTGCGCAACGCGCCTCCAGGTATTTTTATTTTTCACGTTCCATTCAAAACTGGCGCGCGGTGACGTGGGTATGGTATGGGTGGGTGGGGGCCCCAGTGATCGTCCGCCATCTTCAAAAAAAATCCCAGCATGCCCTGCGGCCGTGGGGAGCCTCAGTTTCACAGCAGCAACCATGTCTGACACATCCTCTACGAGCTCCCGCTCCACGGTGACCCCCGGTCATGGAAAAAGACTCTCTGAGGAGGAAATATGCGACATTTTGTATGATGACGGTGCTCTGGATGATGAACTAGACAATGATCCAGAGGAAGACCTTACTCAGATATCTGATACGAGTGAGGAGGAGACGGAATTTGAAGATGCGGCGAGTGTGTATGGTACACGTGCCTCGCCCGGCCTGCCTCGCCGCCCTGGGTCAACACCGTTATCATCACCACCACCATGTATGTCCCCAGACGCTAGTAGTTTATTCAGTGATAGTACATGTGACGAATCATTCTCGGGCTTCAGTGACATTGGCTCTGATACGAGTAGTGTAGACGACCCGAGTACGAGCAGCGGTGGTGTTACCAGGCGGGGTTTTGCTGCCTCAGCAACACGCCGCGGCAGGCGGCGGCGTGCCTCACAGCATGTGGACAACAATGACAGTGGCCCCTCAACATCATTTATTCGTGGTAGGCCTACAGTACGTAAATCTGCCTCAGCGTCTAGCATACCCTCACGCAGCTCCAGCAGAAGCAGCAAACCACGTAGCCGTACTTATGGTGCTCGTGGTGGTGTTGGCGCCAACACCAAACCCCCTGGTGTACTTGTGTGGGAGGATTGCACCACATTTGTCCCTCAAATACCAACATTTGATGATAGCGATTTTGGTGTTACACCATTATTCCCATATACTGGTGATGATATGGCAGACATGGAATATTTCCAGGCATTTTTTGACAATGTGTTCATGACGCATCTTGTGACTGAGACAAACAGGTTCGCTCACAGCCTCATAGACGACGGCATTTTACCTGCCTCACGCCTCACATGATGGAAGGACACGACAATCGACGAAATATACGTGTTTCTCGCACTCTGTATGATGATGAAGCACTCGGAGAAAGCTGTCATCCAGGATTATTGGAGCAAAGACAGCCTTGTTCCAACGCCCGTGTTCAACCGGTACATGTCGCGTGATAGGTTTCTCTTGAGTCTCAGGTGCCTGCATTTCGAGAATAATGCAAATGAGGACAGACATGACAGACTGTGGAAAGTACGGAAGATGTTCAGTGACATGAGAGGGAAGTTCAGGGATTATTTTGTACCTGGACAGAATGTGGTTATTGACGAGTCGCTTGTACTGTTCAAGGGGCGACTGGCATTCAAGCAGTACATCCCATCAAAGCGGCACCGATTTGGACTGAAGTTTTTTGTGCTGTGCGACTGTGAGACTGGTATCGTCTTGGACATGATATTATATTCTAGTACAGACGTCGACATACCAGCTCAAGATGAACACGGGTTCTCAGGCAGTGTCGTGAAAACCCTGATGGAACCGTTGCTGAACAAGGGGCATGTACTGTTCACCGACAACTATTACACCAGCCCCATGTTGACCAGATACCTCCTTGCCCACAACACCGGTGTATGTGGCACTGTGAAGGGCCACAGGAAGGAAATGCCAGTGTTCGGTATAGCTATAGCCGTGGGTGAGTGCCAGCTGCGCAAGTGTGACAAAATGCTGTCAGTGCGGTGGAAGGACAGACGCGAGGTGAATATGCTGACTACGATTCACACCGGTGCCATGTTGGACAGTGGGAAAGTCCACTTTCAGACACGCAACACCGTGTATAAGCCAGACTGTGTCATAGACTATAACGTGAATATGCGCCTCGTCGATAAGTGTGACATGATGCTTGGTGGAGTGGAGTGCGTGCGCAAGTCTGTGAAGTGGACGAAAAAGTTCTTCTTCCACCTCATGGATGTTGCAGTGCTCAACTGCTACAATATGTACCTAGTAAAATCTGGCAGGAGACCGTCTATACGTACATTCAGTGCTGGTGTTGTGTCACAGCTGCTAGTAAAGTATGGCAAGGAGGGTTCTGTTGTACCGCGCGGAGTGCAAGCAACAATGCCACATGCAGCTCCAGACAGATTGAGGGTTAATGAGAACTTCAGAGTACATATGCTCGAGTATATGCCAGGCACAGCATCACGGGAGAAGGGTAAACGTGCTTGTATAGTATGCAGGAACACTACCCGCAGAGAACAAAAACGAAGATGCATCAGCACCTGGTGCGTGGAGGGCAAGGTGCCACTCTGCCCCGTTGGCTGTTTCGCAGCATATCACACACTCACAGAGTACTCAGTGTGTTTATGGTGTGTGTATTGTGACGATAATCTCTTATCAGAGATTTAGCCTGCTATCTCCTTGATTCGTCACGTCCTCAACAATATGCAAGATACGTTTTGTAGTGGCTAAACGTATATATCAAGACAGCCACACGCACCTCAACTCCCTCCTTCCCCCCACTCCAGCACCTGCTGCACACCTGGTCGACGCGCTGAACCCTTCAACTGCCTAACTAGCGACTTGCGGCTGCCCTGCGTTCTCATTGGCCGCCAACCAACACACCACTCCCGTTCCTCACCAATCACAATCGTCGCCAGTTATTGTTGGAGTCCCTTGCATTTCTGCCAGCCAGAATATATCTCGTGCTCCTGCTATGAACACCTGAATTTGACCCACCTCGTGTGATCAAATAAGAGGTTCTTAGCTAGCGCATATATTCCCAGCACCATTTTATTTTGTTAACGTAACCAGTTCCCCCCATTTCACTTTGTTATAATTTTATATATTTTTCTTTTACATTATATTTTATATATGCCAAGGTATCGTCTTTATTTTATTTTGTGTTTTCTATATTAAAGTAAAGTATTTTGTTATATTTTGTGTTTTCGTGTTTCTTGCCTTACCACAGATTATCAGACAAGCAGTCACTCTTTTTTCTTCCTTTTTTTTATTTTAATTTAAGTATATGTGGCCCAGCACTGACACCTGCTAGTTGAAAGACTGCCGACCACCATTTCCAACACGTTTCCGTCACATATAAATGGGGGCCTGTCCGGGAGCTTCACTCAGGTATTGGTAATTGTGGTAAGCATACTTGGCTTTCATTTCCCTTGCTACCATTATTTACATTAATCATTTTTTATTTTATATGGTGCTGTGTATATTGTGCATTTCGGAAATAGCATATGGTGAGAGTGAGACAACTTTGGATTACGTGGTGACTGTAGGCCGCAGTCATACTCTTAATTGGTCATCTCCCCCTTCCGTGTTATTATCCGTGTCTAACATCTTTTGTCCCCAGATATTTCTCACTTTTGACAGATGATCACATAGGTACCCTGGTACTGTGGTCTGTCTCCGGGTCAATAGCACCCAAGTCCTGCAATCCGACTCTAGGAGGGAAAAGAGGGCTTTAGATCCTCTAGCACGAACTATTATTGGCGAATTGGGACCTCGCCGATAGTTCTCGTCACCAGTTGACACTCGCACCCCTACTCGTCGGTCAGACTGATGGTATTTACCTAAGGTAGGGAATTGGCGTTCTTTCTTTTGAGCACAAAGTTCGCTAATTCTGTAAATACCATATTCAATTTCAGTAGGTACCTTTGCTTATGTTCTATAGTGACTTGGCAAGGTATGACTACATTTCTTGGACTACCTCATTTATTTTGAAGCCATTTAGTGTTTCACTTGTATCTTAAACTCAGTTTTCACTAATTAGTAGGATTTTCTTGCCTTTATTCTCCCACAGTGAGTACCAGGTACAAGATTTCCTGCGACCTTATTCATTTACCATCTTGAATTAACTTTAATTATTAATAATTCCCCACAGGATAGGTATCAGTTGCCACGTTTCCTGTTTCTGACATTCACCATATTCTCACTATATTCGTGTCTCCTATATTTTGCTATATTTTCACAATGTTCCGCCTACAAGCATTCAAAACAGATCCAGAAGGTGAAATAGGGACCTTACGTCACGCTAAGAGGGTCGATTTGTTAACTCTTGCACATGAGTATCACTTGGAAGTTCCTGATGGAGCCAACAAATTTGCCATTAATAATATAATACTGGATCACCTTGCTGATGAAGGTATTATAGATTCTTCTACTCATGAACAGTACATTATTTCAGATAAGGATGACTTGAGAGCGATAAAGCTCAAATTGGAACTTGCCAAGATCGAGCTACAGCAACAACAGGAAGCAGCTGCAATCAGAGAGCGTGAAGCTGCAATCAAAGAACGTGAAGCTGCCCTCAGAAAGGAAGAACAAGAACGTGAAGCTGCCCTCAGAAAGGAAGAACGTGAAAGAGAGGCCGCTCTGAAGAAAGAAGAAAGTGAACGTGAGTTGGCCTTATACAAACAGCGACTCGAGATACAACGCGACCACGACAAACGACAGGCAGAAGCAGCTCTAAACTGTCGTGACCGAGAACTCACGAGGGACGCTGCACACCAAGCTCAACTCCAACAAGCGGCAGCTAGTCTTCCTCCCAGTTTCAATGTCTCCCATGCAAGTAAGTTAATGCCCCCGTTCATCGAAACGGAGGTTGATGTGTTCTTTACCACTTTTGAGACCCTTGCTGATCAACTTAATTGGCCTGACGACCAATGGGCTACCCTTCTCAGAGTACATTTAACAGGTAGAGCAGCAGTCACACTCAGCACTTTGGCTTCGGAAAACGACTACACCACCCTGAAACAAGCTGTGTTGGACGCCTACCTTCTCTCCACCGAAAGCTATCGACGAAAGTTTCGTGACTACGTCAAGGCAAGTACCACCACCTTCTTAGAATTTGCTAACACCAAACGAAGATATTTCATGAAATGGCTGGAGGCAGCACATGTCTCTACTTTTTCAGAGCTTGTCAACCTCATACTGGTTGAAGAATTTTTGAGACGTGTACCTCCTCCTGTCCGCCTATACTTAGCAGACAAGGAAGAGACGGATTTAGTGAAGTGTGCGAAGTCAGCTGACACTTACAGCCTCATCCACCGGCTGACTCCAGAACCTACCAGCAAGAAGTCTTGGTACAGTTACGAGAAAGCGAGCCCAGATCAAGGTACCTCTCAACTGTACTGCAGGTATTGTCGACTATATGGACACACCATTGACAAATGTGGTAAGTCCCAATCTAAAGGTAACATCGAACCCCCTAAGTCTAAACCTACTCACCCTAAGTCCGGTAAGCCTGTAATGAATGTTGGTGTTCATGCTAATGATCTCTCTCTCTTTACCAAGCATCTATATCCAGGAACTATCTCTACCCACGGTTCAGATTCAGAGGGACGTTTCGGACTTAAGATCCTACGGGACACAGCGGCTCTACAATCGATCGTCTTGAAATCAGCTGTGCCCAACGTCGCCTACACAGGAGAGACTGTGTTCATCACTGACCTTACTGCTACAACTCCTTATCCACTTGCCCGAGTTTACCTGGATTGTCCCTTCGTGACCGGTGAAGTCCAAGTCGCCGTCAGGGAAAAGCCTTTTCCCATGCCTGGAGTGCAACTTCTCCTGGGCAACGACTTGGCAGAAGACCAACAACCAAACAACCTGATCGTCAAGGACATATCCGAGGTAAGCAACTCTGTGGTGGATAACCCGATTTTTGAACATGTTCCAGCAAAGGTTCAAGAGAGTGATGAAGGTTCTCCTCCTGTTATGGTGACCACCCGTGCTCAAGCTGCACGACCACAGCCAGCTGACTCTACTGCTACCGCTGTCCCTCAGGACCCTTCGAAACTACCCCCTAACCTGACCGCGGTGGAGTTCCGTAAGTTACAGAGAGATGATCTTACCTTGACACCATTATTCTTTCAGGCTGAAACCCAATCCGACAGTGTTCCTGGGTTCTTTATGGAGAACGAAATACTCTATCGCAGGTATAGACCCAGTAAACTGAAGGACGAGGACGATTGGGCAGACGTTGAACAACTAGTGATTCCTACCAGCCTGCGGCCCACGATTCTACACCTGGCCCACGGCGCTTTGTCACACTATGGGTTCAACAAGACTTACCATGGAATTCGACAAGACTACTACTGGCCAGGTATGGTAAACGACGTCAAATCTCATGTCAAATTATGCCACGTGTGTCAGTTAGCCGGGAAACCGAACGTTTCCATTCCCAGAGCACCACTGATACCCATCCAGGTGCCTGAGGAACCGTTCCACAAGCTCATTATCGACTGCGTTGGTCCTTTGCCTCGGACCAGTGCAGGCAATGCATATATCTTAACCATCCTGTGTCCTACCACCAGATTTCCGATAGCAGTTCCAGTGAAAAATATTACGGCTGCTACAGTGGTGAAGAATCTACTGAAAATCTTCACCCAGTATGGATTTCCGAGGGAGATTCAGAGCGACTGTGGCACCAACTTCACCAGTGATCTCTTCAAACGGACTCTGGAGGAGTTCAACATCAAACAGGTACTGTCCAGCCCCTATCATCCTGCTTCACAGGGTTCTCTCGAGCGTAGTCATCAAACCATCAAGGCACTCTTAAAAAAGTTTTGTAATGAGACCTCAAAGGATTGGGATAGGCAAATTGATCTCATCATGTGTATTTTCAGAAGTCTTCCCAACGAGTCACTAGGAGTATCTCCTTATGAGATGCTCTACGGACGTAAGTGCCGTACACCTCTCAAGGCTTTCAAGGATTCTCTACGTGATGCCATTTTGTCCCCTAACTCCCCTTGCCACTTCGGGGGGGTATAGGGTTTTGATATAGCTTCAGGGCACCGATCCCCCCAGCCATAGGGCATGGCGAGATGGCACCCCTAAGCATACCTAATACCCTAACAACACACAAACTAAAATACACAAATATGGCAGATCTCATCACACCCACAAGAGTTAAGATGATACTAATAATACATAATAATAACCTGAAAATAAACATAAAATTAATGGAAAACTCTTTTGTATTGTTTTTTTTCTATATGGGACACAGCACACATAGGTAGAGGTGCACAGTATAACATTAAAAAAGAACAAACGCTGAAGGCCAAAGCAGCAAGCTGCCTAAGCGGCAGGGTTGATGACTTGACATCGGCATACATGGAAAACTAGACACAGTGGAAGCTCCTAACAAGCCCCGGAGCGGGAGGGATATCATGTATGCGCATGGGGTCCCTCCGGCCGCCGCCTTACCCACTCGCGGGCTCCGGCCAGGTCCTCCACCCTCTTGTGAGAAGCCATTGGGAGAAGTGGTACTCCGGATGACAACTCTGCTTAGATAGTTGGCTACCAGCTATCGTGGCTGCGGTTCACCTAAGCGAGACTATATTGACCCTTATGCACCCTGTGCACAGTGATCCTGGGACTATGGTGGTCTGCCCCGTGACGTGGTCTTGGACCATATTCTATATATTGAATATGTCCAGGTCAGGGCCTTCACAGAGCAGATCTCGAGGTCGCTCTTGGTGAGACCCATATCCATTAAACCACGTGCACTCTCCTTGCACCATCCTCCTCTCCAATTAAGGGTTATTGAAGAGGCGGATGCTGTATGCTTCCCGGTATACTCCCGGACCTTCTGCAGGATCTCGGGGGTGCCGTACTTGTCGCACTTGCTCTGATGTGGACGGGAGAGTGGGAAGTTATCAGCTGAGACCTGGGTGTCTAATATGAAGGCCTCGTCACCTTTGCAAGCTATGATGTCAGGCTTGCAGAAGGTCCCTCCATCTGGTATACGGACTTCGCGTTCCACCTCGAAGCCTCTTTGCCGCAGGCGGCCGGCTACGAACCGGGTGATATCGTCATGACGTTTCACCCGAGCCCCGTGCGTCTTGTGGCATGCCTGGGATATGTGGCCCAGGGTTCCTGGTTTCCGACAGGCATCGCAGAGACCAGAAGCCTCGGGTCTACCCCTGGCTGCTCTAGACGGCGTGGCCACAGCGTTTGCCCGGATCTGGATGGCGTGAGCAAAATCTCCTCCGCTTAGCAGACGGGTACCGGATGCGACCCACTTGTGGCAGGAAGGTACCTCACAAGAGGACGCGAGGCCGGCCCCATCAACCATGCTGTACAGTTTTGCTTTCCACCTCCTCGAGCACTCGGTCGTTCTGTTGGACGG
The DNA here is from genome assembly GCA_020271785.1 of Procambarus virginalis. NCBI lineage: Eukaryota > Metazoa > Arthropoda > Malacostraca > Decapoda > Cambaridae > Procambarus > Procambarus virginalis. The sequence continues at coordinate 12,686 of WNGS01168603.1, read as the reverse complement.
GGTTCCGGCAGCCGTGGTCGGGTCTACCCATCGCCGCATTCGCGCTTGGAACGCGGGTAGGAGAGCCGCTGCCACTACCACTGGATCCTCCGACTCTACTAGCGCCCCGAGCCGCTTGTTCTTTTGCAGCCGGATCGATGTGGCAAAGTCGGGTATTCCTAGTCCACCGTCTTTCACGTTCGCGTCGATAAAGGCATTGGGAGTATCGTGAGGCAGCCGCAGCCAGCCACGAGTGGCGTGCCGCAGCCGCCGGTCAAGCCTCGCCAACTCCGTTTTAGCCACACGTCCGAGGACAAGGCGGTGGTTCATCTTGGGGATTAGGTGGTGCTTTAGTAGGTATAACCTCTGTTGGGGTTTGAGTGGCGCCTTCGTGATGTTGGTCAGGCCGTCCTCAAACGGGGAACCCTTCAGTGAGCATCAGAATGTGCCCCAGTATCTTCAAAATCTCCGACACATTCTAGAGAGGGTCCATTCCTTTGCCAGCAACAACCTACAGAAAGCCCAGGAGAGGATGAAGACTCGTTACGGCCAGCACTGTAAAGAAAGGAAGTTTACACCAGGAGACTTAGTGCTTGTCTATTTCCCTATCCCAGGTTCTCCTTTACAGAACAGGTTCTCAGGACCCTACCGTGTTAAGGAGTGCCGGAACAACTTCAACTACGTTCTCGAGACCCCCGATAGGCGGCGAAAGACCCAGCTGTGCCACATCAATTTACTCAAACCCTACCATGGGGTTCCTCCCACTGTGTTAACCAATTTCACCTCATTTACAGGTCCATACAGCCACAGTGAGACCTTCCCTGCTTCTCCTTCCGAAAGCACTGACACTGAGACAGCACTCTCTAATTCAGAAATCCTTACTAACCTTCACCATCATTTTCAGGACGATAATAGTGCTCCACTAATCAAACTCATCAGAGAACATCAAGAGTTGTTTCGAGATGATCCCCAAGAGTGTACTGTGACTCAGCACGACATTCAACTGCTACCTGACACCCAGCCAATTCACCAACCATTCTACCGCATCAGCCCGAACAAGACGGAAGTCATGCGGGCTGAGGTACAGTATCTCTTGGACCATGGACTGGCTACCCCCTGTGAGTCCCCCTGGGCCTCACCATGCATCCTGGTACCCAAACCTCACGGCAAAATCCGTCTGTGTACGGATTATAGGAAGTTGAACCAGGTCACAGTGAAGAACGCCTACCCAATACCCAGGATAGACGACATTTTGGATGCCATTGGTAATGCCCGCTACCTGTCTCAGGTAGACTTACTCAAGGGTTACTACCAGGTGAGTTTAACGGAGCGAGCTAAGGTACTGTCCGCCTTTATAACCCCGTTTGGTCTCTACAGGTACAATCGCCTTCCCTTTGGACTCTGCAATGCCCCAGCCACCTTTCAGAGAGCTGTCAACCGCGTCATCCAGGGCTTGGACAACACCTACGCCTATTTGGACGACATCGTGGTAGCATCCAACACCTGGAGCGAACACCTGCTCCAGCTACAACGATTGTTTTACAAGCTCCTGAAAGCCGGCCTCACCATCAATCTGGGCAAGTCCACCTTCGCGAAAGGTAAAGTGCGGTACCTGGGTCATGTTATGGGGAGTGGCAGCCTGGCTCCGTTAAACATTCACATTCAAGCAATCCAACAGTATCCACAGCCTACTACCAGGAAGCAGCTCCTGCGCTTCCTTGGTCTTGCTTCCTATTACCGTAGGTTTGTGAAGAATTTTAGCACCGTTGCAACCCCATTAATCACCTTAACCAGTCCCAAGCAACGGTATAATTGGACCAGAGAGCAAACCGTTGCATTCGAACAACTCAAATTCCTCCTCTGTTCTAATCCTATTCTCGCCTCACCAGATATCAAGAAGCCTTTCATCCTCCATGTCGACGCCAGTGGTACCGTCATCGGAAGTGTCTTAATGCAGCAGCGAGGCGAGGAGGTTCTACCTGTCAGCTACTACAGTTGCAAGTTGAAGCCTCATCAGAAGAACTACAGTACTATAGAAAAGGAACTCCTCTCCATCGTCCTGAGCTTACAACACTTTGCACCATATCTGCACGGTGCTAGGTCCACTACCATCTATTCGGACCACAACCCTCTGAGATTCTTACATCAAGCCCAATTTAATAACAACGTCTGCTGCGATGGGCTTTATATCTTCAAGGCTTCAATTTAAAGATCTGCTACATCAAGGGGCCTGATAACATCATCGCTGACGCCCTCTCCAGAGTGCATGAGGTAGAGGCAGCTCCACCTCCCAATCTACCTCCAGTGAACGTGACTCACCCGGAACAGCAGGCTTCGGGGGAGAGTTGTGACGATAATCTCTTATCAGAGATTTAGCCTGCTATTTTCGTATTTCATCACGTCCTCAACAATATGCAAGATACGTTTTGTAGTGGCTAAACGCATATATCAAGACAGCCACACGCACCTCAACTCCCTCCATCCCCCACTCCAGCACTGCTGCACACCTGATCGACGCGCCGAACCCTTCAACTGCCTAACTAGCGACTTGCGGCCATCCAGCGTTCTCATTGGCCGCCAACCAACACACCACTCCCGTTCCTCGCCAATCACAACCTTCGACAGTTACTGTTGGAGTCCACTTGCATTTCTGCCAGACAGAAAATATCTCGTGCTCCTGCTATGAACACCTGAATTTGACCCGCCTCGTGTGATCAAATAAGAGGTTCTTAGCAAGCGCATATATTCCCAGCACCATTTTATTTGTTAACGTTACCAGTTCCCCCCTTTTCACTTTGTTATAATTTTATATATTTTTCTTTTACATTATATTATATATATGCCAAGGTATCGTCTTTATTTTATTTTGTGTTTTCTATATTAAAGTAAAGTATTTTGTTATATTTTGTGTTTTCGTGTTTCTTGCCTTACCACAGATTATCAGACACGCAGTCACTCTTTTTTTCCTTTTTTTTATTTAAATTTAGTATATGTGGCCCAGCACTGACACCT
>WNGS01168599.1:0-11886 GCA_020271785.1 Procambarus virginalis | reverse complement strand
TGCATGTTGGTACCTTGACTACATCGTAGCGTGCATGTTGGTACCTTGACTATGTAGTAGCATGCATGTTGGTACCTTGACTACATTGTTTCGTGCATGTTGGTACCTTGACTACATTGTAGCGTGCATGTTGGTACCTTGACTACATCGTAGCGTGCTTGATGGTACCTTGATAACACCGTAGCGTACATGTTGGTACCTTGACTACATCGTAGCGTGCTTGTTGGTACCTTGACTACATTGTAGCTTGCATGTTGGTACCTTGACAAAATTGTAGCGTGCATGTTGGTACCTTGATAACATTGTAGCATGCATGTTGGTACCTTGACTACATTCTAGCGTGCATGTTGGAACCTTGCCTACATTGTAGCGTGCATGTTGGTACCTTGACTACATCGTAGCGTGCTTGATGGTACCTTGACTACATCGTAGCGTGCATGTTGGTACCTAAACTACACCGTAGTGTGCATGTTGGTACCTTGACTACATTGTAACGTGCATGTTGGTACCTTGACTACATTGTAGCGTGCATGTTGGTACCTTGACTACATTGTAGCGTGCATGTTGGTAAATTGACTACATTGTAGCGTGCATGATGGTACCTTGACAACATCGTAACGTGCATGTTGGTACCTTGACTACATCGTAGCGTGCATGTTGGTACTTTGACTAAATCTTAGCATGCATGTTGATACCTTGACTACATTGTTGCGTGCATGTTGGTACCTTGACTTCACTGTAGCGTGCATGTTGGTACCTTGACTACATCGTAGCGTGATTGATGGTACCTTGACTACATTGTAGCGTGCTTCTTGGTACCTTGACTACATTGTAGCGGGAATGTTGGTACTTCACTACATCGTAGCGTGCATGTTGGTACCTTGACTACATTCTAGCGTGCATGTTGGAACCCTGACTACATTCCAGCGTGCATGTTGGTACCTTGACAACATTGTAGCGTGCATGATGGTACCTTAACAAAATTGTAGCGTGCATGATGGTACCTTGACAACATTGTTGCGCGCATGTTGGTACCTTGACAACATTGTAGCATGCATGATAGTACCTTGACTACTTTGTAGCGAGCATGTTGTTTCCTTGACTACATTGTAACTTGCATGTTGGTACCTTGAAAACATCGTTGCGTGCATGTTGGTACCTTGACGACATCGTAGCGTGCATGTTGGTACCTTGACTACATCATAGCATGCATGTTGGTACCTTGACTACATTGTAGCGTGCATGTTGGTACCTTGAATACATCGCAGCATGCATGTTAGTACCTTGACTGCACCGTAGCGTGCATGTTGGTACCCTGACTACATCGCAGCGTGCATGTTGGTACCTTGATACATTGTAGCGTGCATGTTGGTACATTGACTACATTGTAGCGTGCATGAAGTTTCCTTGACAACATTGTAGCGTGCATGATGGTACCTTGACTACATTGTAGCGTGTATGTTGGTACCTTGACTACATCGTAGCGTGCATGTTGGTACCTTAACTACACCGTAGTGTGCATGTTGGTACCTTGACTACATTGTAGTGTGCATGTTGGTACCTTGACTACATTGTAGCGTGCATGTTGGTACCTTGACTACATTGTAGCGTGCATGTTGGTACCTTGACAACATTGTAGCGTGCATGATGGTACCTTGACTACATCGTAGAGTGCATGTTGGTACCTTTACTACATTGTAGCGAGCATGTTGGTTCCTTGACTACATTGTAGTGTGCATGTTGGTGCCTTGACTACATTGTAGCGTGCATGTTGTTACCTTGACTACATTGTAGCGTACATGTTGGTACCTTGACAACATCGTAACGTGCATGTTGGTACCTTGACTATATCGTAGCGTGCATGTTGGTACATTGACTAAATCGTAGTATGCATGTTGGTACTGTGACTAAATCGTAGTATGCATGTTGGTACCTTGACTACATTGTAGCGTATATGTTGGTACCTTGACTACATTGTAGCATGCATTTTGGTACCTTGAATACATCGTAGCATGCATGTTGGTACCTTGACTACATTTTAGCGTGCATGTTGGTACCTTGAATACATGGTAGCATGCATGTTTGTAACTTGACTGCACCGTAGTGTGCATGTTGGTACCCTGACTACATCGTAGCGTGCATGTTGGTACCTAGACTACATTGTAGCATGCACGTTGGTACATTGACTACATTGTAGCGTGCATGATGTTTGCGTGTCAACATTGTAGCGTGCATGATGTTTGCGTGACAACATTGTAGCGTGCTTGATGGTACCTTGACAACATTGTATCATGCATGATGGTACCTTGACTACATCGTAGCGTGCGTGTTGTTACCTTGACTGCACCGTAGTGTGCATGTTGGATCCTTGACTACATTGTAGCGTGCATGTTGGTACCTTGACTACATTGTAGAGTTCATGCTGGTACCTTGACTACATTATGGCGTTCATATTGGTACCTTGACTACATCGTAGCGTGCATGTTGGTACTTTGACTAAATCTTAGCATGCATGTTGGTACCTTGACTACATCGTAGCGTGCATGTTGGTACCTTGACTATGTAGTAGCGTGCATGTTGGTACCTTGACTACATTGTTTCGTGCATGTTGGTACCTTGACTACATTGTAGCGTGCATGTTGGTACCTTGACTACATCGTAGCGTGCTTGATGGTACCTTGACTACACCGTAGCGTACATGTTGGTACCTTGACTACATCGTAGCGTGCTTGTTGGTACCTTGACTACATTGTAGCTTGCTTGTTGGTACCTTGACTACATTGTAGCGTGAATGTTGGTACCTTCACTACATCGTAGCTTGCATGTTGGTACCTTGACTACATTCTAGGGTGCATGTTGGAACCTTGACTACATTGTAGCGTGCATGTTGGTACCTTGACTACATCGTAGCGTGCTTGATGGTACCTAGACTACATCGTAGCGTGCATGTTGGTACCTTAACTACACCGTAGTGTGCATGTTGGTACCTTGACTACATTGTAGTGTGCATATTGGTACCTTGACTACATTGTAGCGTGCATGTTGGTAAATTGACTACATTGTAGCGTGCATGATGGTACCTTGACTACATCGTAGCGTGCATGTTGGTACCTTTACTACATTGTAGCGAGCATGTTGGTTCCTTGACTACATTGTAGCGTGCATGTATGTACCTTGAATACATCGTAGCGTGCATGTTGGTACCTTGACGACATCGTAGTGTGCATGTTGGTACCTTGACTGCCTCGTAGCGTGCATGTTGGTACCTTGACTACACCGTAGCATGCATGTTGGTACCCTGACTACGACATAGCGTGCATGTTGGTACCTTGACTACATCGTAGCGTGCATGTTGGTACCTTGACTACATTGTAGCGTGCATGTTGGTACCTTGACAACATCGTAATGCGCATGTTGGTACCTTGACTATATCGTAGCGTGCATGTTGGTACATTGACTAAATCGTAGTATGCATGTTGGTACTGTGACTAAATCGTAGTATGCATGTTGGTACCTTGACTACATTGTAGCGTATATGTTGGTACCTTGACTACATTGTAGCATGCATTTTGGTACCTTGAATACATCGTAGCATGCATGTTGGTACCTTGACTACATTTTAGCATGCATGTTGGTACCTTGACTACATTGTAGCGTGCATGTTGGTACCTTGACTACATTGTAGCGTGCATGATGTTTCCGTGACTACATGTAGCGTGTTTGATGGTACCTTGACTACATTGTAGCGTGCATGTTGGTACCTTGACACATTGTAGCGTGCATGATGGTACCTTCACATTGTATCGTGCATGATGGTACCTTGACTACATCGTAGCGTGCGTGTGTGTACCTTGACTGCACATAGTGTGCATGTTGGATCTTTGACTACATTGTAGCGTGCATGTTGGTACCTTGACTACATTGTAGAGTTTGCGGTACCTTGACTACATTGTCGTGCATGCTTGTACCTTGACTATATTGTAGCATGCATGTTGGTACTTGACTACATTATAGCGTGCGTATTGGTACCTTGATACATCGTAGCGTGCATGTGGTACCTTGACTACATCGTAGTTGGAGCGCGTGCATGTTGGTACCTTGACTATGCAGTAGCATGCATGTTGGTATCTTGACTACATTGTTTCGTGCATGTTGGTACCTTGACTACATTGTAGCGTGCATGTTGGTACCTTGACTACATCGTAGCGTGCTCGTTGGTACCTTGACTACATTGTAGCTTGCTTGTTGGTACCTTGACAAATTTGTAGCGTGCATGTTGGTACCTTGATAACATTGTAGCATGCATGTTGGTACCTTGACTACATTCTAGCGTGCATGTTGGAACCTTGACTACATTGTAGCGTGCATGTTGGTACCTTGACTACATCGTAGCTTGCTTGATGGTACCTTGACTACATCGTAGCGTGCATGTTGGTACCTTAACTACACCGTAGTGTGCATGTTGGTACCTTGACTACACTGTAGCGTGCATGTTGGTACCTTGACTACATCGTAGCGTGCATGTTGGTACCTTGACTACATTGTAGCGTGCATGTTGGTAAATTGACAACATTATAGCGTGCATGATGGTACCTTGACTACATCGTAGCGTGCATGTTGGTACCTTTACTACATTGTAGCGAGCATGTTGGTTCCTTGACTACATTGTAGCGTGCATGTTGGTACCTTGAATACATCATAGCGTGCATGTTGGTACCTTGACGACATCGTAGTGTGCATGTTTGTACCTTGACTACATCGTAGCGTGCATGTTGGTACCTTGACTACATTGTAGCGTGCATGTTGGTACCTTGACAACATCATAATGTGCATGTTGGTACCTTGACTATATCGTAGCGTGCATGTTGGTACTGTGACTAAATCGTAGTATGCATGTTGGTACCTTGACTACATTGTAGCGTATATGTTGGTACCTTGACTACATTGTAGCATGCATTTTAGTACCTTGAATACATCGTAGCATGCATGTTGGTACCTTGACTACATTTTAGCGTGCATGTTGGTACCTTGACTACATTGTAGCGTGCATGTTGGTACATTGACTACATTGTAGCGTGCATGATGTTTCCGTGACAACATTGTAGCGTGTTTGATGGTACCTGGACTACATTGTAGCGTGCATGTTGGTACCCTGACAGCATTGAAGCGTGCATGATGGTACCTTTACAACATTGTATCGTGCATGATGGTACATTGACTACATCGTAGCGTGCGTGTTTGTACCTTGACTGCACCGTAGTGTGCATGTTGGATCTTTGACTACATTGTAGCGTTCATGTTGGTACCTTGACTACATTGTAGAGTTCATGCTGGTACCTTGACTACATTGTAGCGTGCATGCTTGTACCTTGAATATATTGTAGCTGCATGTTGGTACCTTGACTACATTAGAGCGTTCGTATTGGTACCTTGACTACATCGTAGCGTGCATGTTGTACTTTGACTAAATCTTAGCATGCATGTTGTACCTTGACTACATCGTAGCGTGCATGTTGGTACCTTGACTATGCAGTAGCATGCATGTTGGTATCTTGACTACATTGTAGCGTGCATGTTGTACCTTGACTACATTGTAGCGTGCATGTGGTACCTTGACTACATCGTAGCGTGCTCGTTGTACCTTGACTACATTGTAGCTTGCTTGTTGGTACCTTGACAAATTGTAGCGTGCATGTTGGTACCTTGACTACATTGTAGCATGCATGTTGGTACCTTGACTACATTCTAGCGTGCATGTTGGAACCTTGACTACATTGTGCGTGCATGTTGGTACCTTGACTACATCGTAGCGTGTGCTTGATGGGTACCTTGACTACATCGTAGCGTGCATGTTGGTACCTTAACTACACCGTAGTGTGCTGTTGGTACCTTGACTACATTGTAGCGTGCATGTTGGTACCTTGACTACATTGTAGCGTGCATGTTGGTACCTTGACTACATTGTAGCGTGCATGTTGTAAATTGACACATTTATAGCGTGCTGATGGTACCTTGACTACATCGTAGCGTGCATGTTGGTACCTTTACTACATGTAGCGAGCATGTTGTCCTTGACTACATTGTAGCGTGCATGTTGGTACCTTGAATACATCATAGCGTGCATGTTGGTACCTTGACGACATCGTATGTGCATTTGGTACCTTGACTACATCGTAGCGTGCATGTTGGTACCTTGACTACATTGTAGCGTGCATGTTGGTACCTTGACAATCGTAATGTGCATGTTGGTACCTTGACTATATCGTAGCGTGCATGTTGGTACTTGACTAATTCGTAGTATGCTGTTGGTACTGTGACTACATCGTAGTATGCATGTTGGTACCTTGACTACATTGTGCGTATATGTTGGTACCTTGACTACATTGTAGATGCATTTTGGTACCTTGAATACATCGTAGCATGCATGTTGGTACCTGACTACATTTAGCGTGCATGTTGTACCTTGAATACATGTAGCATGAATGTTTGTAACTTGACTACCCGTAGCGTGCATGTTGGTACCTTGACTACATCGTCGTGCATGTTGGTACCTTGACTACATTGTAGCGTGCATGTTGGTACATTGACTACATTGTAGCGTGCATGATGTTCCGTGACAACATTGTAGCGTGCTTGATGGTACCTTGACTACATTGTAGCGTGCATGTTGGTACCCTGACAGCATTGAAGCGTGCATGTTGGTACCTTGACAACATGTATCGTGCATGATGGTACCTTGACTACATCGTAGCGTGCATGTTGGTACCTTGACTGCACCGTAGTGTGCATGTTGGTCCTTGACTACATTGTAGCGTGCATGTTGGTACCTTGACTACATTGTAGCGTTCATGCTGGTACCTTGACTACAATGTAGCGTGCATGCTTGTACCTTGACTACATCGTAGCGTGCATGTTGGTACCTAAACTACACCGTAGTGTGCATGTTGGTACCTTGACTACATTGTAGCGTGCATGTTGGTACTTTCACTTCATTGTAGCGTGCATGTTGGTACATTGACTACATTGTAGCGTGCATGTTGGTAAATTGACTACATTGTAGCGTGCATGATGGTACCTTGACAACATCGTACGTGCATGTTGGTACCTTGACTACATCGTAGCGTGCATGTTGGAATTTGAGTAAATCTTAGCATGCATGTTGTACCTTGACTACATCGTAGCGTGCATGTTGGTACCTTGACTACATCGTAGCGTGCATGTTGATACCTTGACTACATTTGCGTGCATGTTGGTACCTTGACTTCATTGTAGCGTGCATGTTGTCCTTGACTACATCGTAGCGTGCTTGATGGTACCTTGACTACATTGTAGCGTGCATCTTGGTACCTTGACTACATTGTAGCGGGCATGTTGGTACTTCACTATTTCGTACGTGCATGTTGGTACCTTGACAATCTAGCGTGCATGTTGGTAACCTGACTACATTGTAGCGTGCATGTTGGTACCTTAACAATTGTAGCGTGCATGATGGTACCTTGACAACATTGTAGCACGCATGTTGGTACCTTGACTACATTGTAGCGTGCATGTGGTACCTTGACTACTTTGTAGCGTGCATGTTGGTTCCTTGACTACATTGTAGCTTGCATGTTGGTACCTTGAAACATCGTTGCGTGCATGTTGGTACCTTGACGCACGGCGTGCATGTTGGTACCTTGACTACATCATAGCGTGCATGTTGGTACCATGACTACATTGTAGCGTGCATGTTGTACCTTGACTACTCGTAGCATGCATGTTAGTACCTTGACTGCACCGTAGCGTGCATGTTGGTACCCTGATTACATCGCAGCGTGCATGTTGGTACCTTGACTACATTGTAGCGTGCATGTTGTACATTGACTACATTGTAGCGTGCATGTTGTTTCCTTGACAACATTGTAGCGTGCATGATGGTACCTTGACTACATTGTAGCGTGCATGTTGGTACCTTGACTACATCGTAGCGTGCATGTTGGTACCTTAACTACACCGTAGTGTGCATTTGGTACCTAATACATTGTAGCGTGCATGTTGGTACCTTGACTACATTGTAGCGTGCATGTTGGTACCTTGACTACATTGTAACGTGCATGTTGGTACCTTGACTACATTGTAGCATGCATTTGGTAATTGACTACATGGTAGCGTGCATGTTGGTACTTGACTACATCGTAGCGTGCATGTTGGTACCTTGACTACATTGTAGCGAGCATGTTGGTACCTTGACTACATTGTAGCGTGCATGTTGGTACCTTGACTACATCGTAGTGTGCATGTTGGTCCTTGACTACATTGTAGCGTGCATGTTGGTACCTTGACTACATTGTAGAGTGCATGCTGTTACCTTGACTACATTGTAGCGTGCATGTTGTACCTTGACTACATTGTAGCGTGCATGTTGGTACCTTGACTACATTGTAGCGTTCATATTGTACCTTGACTACATCGTAGCGTGCATGTTGGTACCTTGACTACATCTTAGCATGCATGTTGGTACCTTGACTACATCGTAGCGTGCATGTTGGTACCTTGACTCTGTAGTAGCGTGCATGTTGGTACCTTGACTACTTGTTTCGTGCATGTTGGTGCCTTGACTACATCGTAGCGTGCATGATGGTACCTTGACTACACCGTAGCGTACATGTTGGTACCTTGACTACATCGTAGCGTGCATGTTGGTACCTTGACTACATTGTAGCGTGCTTGTTGGTACCTTGACTACATTGTAGCGTAATGTTGGTACCTTGACTACATCGTAGCTTGCATGTTGGTACCTTGACTACATCTAGCGTGCATGTTGAACCTTGACTACATTGTAGCGTGCATGTTGGTACCTGACTACATCGTAGCGTGCATGTTGTACCTTGACTACATCGTAGCGTGCATGTTGGTACCTTGACTACATTGTAGTGTGCATGTTGGTACCTTGACTACATTGTAGCGTGCATGTTGTACCTTGACTACATTGTAGCGTGCATGTTGGTACCTTGACTACATTGTAGCGTGCATGTTGGTAAATTGACTACATTGTAGCGTGCATGTTGGTACCTTGACTACATCGTAGCGTGCATGTTGTACCTTGACTACATTGTAGCGTGCATGTTGGTACCTTGACTACATTGTAGCGTGCATGTTGGTACCTTGACCTCGTAGCGTGCATGTTGGTACCTTGACGACATCGTAGCGTGCATGTTGGTACCTTGACTACCGTAGCGTGCATGTTGGTACCTTGACTACACCGTAGCGTGCATGTTGGGACCTTGACCACAACATAGCTTGCATGTTGGTACCTTGACTACATCGTAGCGTGCATGTTGGTACCTTGACTACATTGTAGCGTGCATGTTGGTACCTTGACAACATCGTAATGTGCATGTGGTACCTTGACTATATCGTAGCGTGCATGTTGGTACCTTGACTTAACCGTAGTATGCATGTTGGTACTTGACTACATCGTAGTATGCATGTTGGTACCTTGACTACATTGTAGCGTATATGTTGGTACCTTGACTACATTGTAGCATGCATTTTGGTACCTTGACTACATCGGAGCATGCATGTTGGTACCATGACTACATTTTAGCGTGCATGTTGGTACCTTGAATACATAGTAGCATGCATGTTTGTAACTTGACTGCACCGTAGCGTGCATGTTGGTACCCTGACTACATCGTAGCGTGCATGTTGGTACCTTGACTACATTGTAGCGTGCATGTTGGTACATTGACTACATTGTAGCGTGCATGATGTTTCCGTGACAACATTGTAGCGCGCTTGATGGTACCTTGACTATATTGTAGCGTGCATGTTGGTACCCTGACAGCATTGAAGCGTGCATGATGGTACCTTGACAACATTGTATCATGCATGATGGTACCTTGACTACATCGTAGCGTGCGTGTTGGTCCCTTGACTGCACCGTAGAGTGCATGTTGGATCCTTGACTACATTGTAGCGTGCCTGTTGGTACCTTGACTACATTGCAGAGTTCATGCTGGTACCTTGACTGCATTGTAGCGTGCATGCTTGTACCTTGACTATATGGTAGCGTGCATGTTGGTTCCTTGACTACATTATAGCGTTCGTATTGGTACCTTGACTACATCGTAGCGTGCATGTTGGTACTTTGACTAAATCTTAGCATGCATGTTGGTACCTTGACTACAACGTAGCGTGCATGTTGGTACCTTGACTACATTGTAGCGTGCATGTTGGTACATTGACTACATTGTAGCGTGCATGATGTTTGCGTGACAACATTGTAGCGTGGTTGATGGTACCTTGAGTACATTGTAGCGTGCATGTTGGTACCCTGACAGCATTGAAGCGTGCATGATGGTACCTTGACAACATTGTATCATGCATGATGGTACCTTGACTACATCGTAGCGTGCGTGTTGTTACCTTCACTGCACCGTAGTGTGCATGTTGGATCCTTGACTACATTGTAGCGTGCATGTTGGTACCTTGACTACATTGTAGAGTTCATGCTGGTACCTTGACTACATTGTAGCGTGCATGCTTGTACCTTGACTACATTGTAGCGTGCATGATGGTACCTTGATTACATTATAGCGTTCATATTGGTACCTTGACTACATCGTAGCGTGCATGTTGGTACTTTGACTAAATCTTAGCATGTATGTTGGTACCTTGACTACATCGTAGCGTGCATGTTGGTACCTTGACTACCCGTAGTGTGCATGTTGGTACCTTGAATACATTGTAGCATGCATGTTGGTAACTTGACTACATTGTAGCGTGCATGTTGGTACCTTGACTACATTGTAACGTGCATGTTGGTACCTTGACTACATTGTAGCATGCATGTTGGTAATTGACTACATTGTAGCGTGCATGATGGTACCTTGACTACATCGTAGCGTGCATGTTGGTACCTTTACACATTGTAGCGAGCATGTTGGTTCCTTGACTACAGTGTCGTACATGTTGGTACCTTGAATACATCGTAGTGTGCATGTTGGATCCTTGACTACATTTAGCGTGCATGTTGGTACCTTGACTACATTGTAGAGTTCATGCTGACCTTGACTACATTGTACGTGCATGTTGTACCTTGACTACGTTGTAGCGTGCATGTTGGTACCTTGCTACATTATAGCGTTCATTTTGGTACCTTGACCACATCGTAGCGTGCATGTTGTTACTTTGACTAAATCTTAGCATGCATTTGGTACCTGACTACATCGTAGCGTGCATGTTGGTACCTTGACTATGTATAGCATGCATGTTGTGCCTTGACTACATTGTTTCGTGCATGTTGGTACCTGACTACATCGTAGCGTGCTTGATGGTACTTGACTACACCGTAGCGTACATGTTGGTACCTTGACTACATCGTAGCGTGCTTGTTGGTACCTTGACTACATTGTAGCTTGCTTGTTGGTACCTTGACTACATTGTAGCGTGAATGTTGGTACCTTCACTACATCGTAGCTTGCATGTTGGTACCTTGACTACTTCTAGCGTGCATATTGGAACCTTGACTACATGTAGCGTGCATGTTGGTTACCTTGACTAATCGTAGCGNTGTTTGTACCTTGACTACATTGTAGCGTGCATGTTGGTACCTTGACAACATAAGTAGCGTGCATGATGGTACCTTGACAACATTGTAGCGTGCATGTTGGTACCTTGACAACATTGTAGCATGCATGATGTTACCTTGACTACATTGTAGCGAGCATGTTGGTACCTTGACAACATTGTAGCATGCCATGTTGGTACCTTGAATACATCGAAGGGTGCATGTTGGTACCTTGACGACATCGTAGCATGCATGTTGGTTCCTTGACTACACCGTAGTGTGCATGTTGGTACCTTGACTACACCGTAGCAGGCATGTTGGTTCCTTGACTACAC
>WNGS01168598.1:37834-51249 GCA_020271785.1 Procambarus virginalis | reverse complement strand
AGGCAGCAGACAAGTTTGTCCTGGTCCAAAGGAAAACAACAAAAGCAGATGAGAAAGCCATGTTTAAACAGAGATGTAGCTAGCTAAGCAGCAAAGTAAAAGGGCATGAAGAAAACTATAGAATTAACCGGACACTTGAGAGCAGAGAAAGATACCAGAGTGCCAGGAATGAATATGTCAGATTGAGAAGAGAGGCAAAAGACCAATACGAAAATGACACCACAAACAAGGCAAAGACTCCCTAAATTGCGCACAACCACATCAGGAGATAAACATCATAAAGGAACCGGTAATGAAATTGAAGATAGGGTCAGACAGATTCATTACAAACGACAAGAAAGTGTGCGAGAACTGAATAAGAAATTCCAGGAGGTCTTCACTTAGAGCAAGGGGAAGTTCCAGAGATTAGAGAGGGAATGTTAACTAGGAACCACTTGAAGAGTTTGAGATTACCACTGGGGATGTAAGGAATCTCTTGCTAGTTTGGATGTGACAAAGGCTGTAGACCGGATGGAATCTCCCCGTGGATACTAAGAAAGGAGCAGAAGCACTCTGCCTGCCACTCTCCATACTGTATAACAAATCACTGGTAAAGGGAATTGCCAAAATTTGCAAGACTGCAATGTAGGCCCGATATACAAGAAGGGGATAGACAGAACCACAGAACTACAGGCCAGTGTTCCTAACTTGCATGCCATGCAAGCTGACAAAGAAGATTGTGCGAAAAAACTTGTGGAACATCTGGAGCGAAAGAAATTGTAACACAGAATCAACATGGGTTCAGGGATAGCAAGTCCTGCCTCACAGGATTAATTGAATTCTATGACCAGGCAACAAAATTCAGGCAAGAAAGAGAGGGGTGGGCAGACTGCATATTTTTGGATTACCAGAAAGCCTTTGACACATTACCACACAAGAGCCTAGTAAAAAAAGCTGGAGATGCAGGCAGGATTTTTTTATTATTATTATTATTCTTATTATTATTATTTCTACGACAGACGTGGCCACACTTTACAATGCTAACCAGCATTTATACATTTTCTTCTGTCCTCCATGACAGGATGAGAGATTTGTTAAACGTATAGTTCAGGGATTTATTGAACAGTCACCACAGAGGTGATTGTATAGTGCTTTTAAATTGCTAATCTAACCTACACATGTAATACATAGATTCACAATTTACGTACGTCCTACATAAAGTGTTCGATGTGTCTTTTTTACATAGTGTCATTATTGTGCATTTACTAAGGTGAAATTTAATTCTGATTAGCTTCCACATATACTTTATACACATACATTTACCCACACACACATATACACCACATACATATATACATACAGCATATATCACATTTACAACATAGGTTTACAAGAGAGACTGCTACCAAATATACTAATATACACGTACATAATATACATACACACATACATTTGTCTCTTTTACTCTGACAGGGTGAGATAGCTGAGAGAGAAACAAGTGTGCAATTAAGCACTTAACCACTGAAGGTGATTAACATGCTTTTACAAGCTTAGGTTATATATTTACATCACATACATACATTGTATAATTGATACATTACATGGTCTTTCTAGGGTACAAGTCCAATATATCATCCAGTGTTCCAATACTCATATAGTAGTTACAGAGTTCAGCATACCTCAGCCCAGGAGGGCGAAAGTCAGTCAGTATGGGACATTCTACAATATAATGTTCAAGAGAGTGCATGTTTTCTCTTTCACAAAGTTGACACATTGTGTTCTCGACATTTGGGTTTTGAGAAAGCTGCCAAATACGTCTATATCCCAGGCGTATTCTGGCCACTATAACATCACATTGCCGAGTTCTTGCTGTATTAGTCTCGTATGTGAATGTCTCCTCACGATATCTATCATAATATTTAATGATACAACTTTCAGGTCTTTGTGAATTTGTTAGGTCCTTGAGATTTTCATTAGATATTTGTTTAAGTATTCTCTTTGTCACTGCTAATGAAACACCCATATCAATTTCTACCACTGGCTTTCTACAGGCTGTCTTTACAAACATATCAACAGTGTCATGCCTTGAGATGCCAACATAAGATGGTATCCATAGGAATTTATTTTCAAATTTGTTTTCTTTAGCAGCTAAAACATTCATTCGAATATCACTGACTATTTTCTCGGTGTTACTACTATGTGCATTCAATGCTAGGAGTGCACTCTGCGAGTCACAGTTTATAAGTCCACTGCCTGTGTCTTTTAAAAATTCAGTGGCAAGGTATATGCCTGCATGTTCAGTTTGAGTTGTACTTGCCCAGTCATTGACGCGCTTCATTGCTGTATATACGAGAGAAGATTGTTCAAATATATTGCATGCACATCCGGTACAACGTCCTCCTTCTTCTATAGAGCCGTCGGTATAGCACTGATACACATCGTTACCCATACTCTGAGTACTTTCAGTGATGCCTTTCAGTGTTAACTGTTTTAATAATGTAGAGTGCACACTATCTTTCTTGGGCGCATTTACAAAATCAACTGATAGATCCCAGTTATCCCATGGAGTAATTGGTTGATTAATCATTAATTGAGTTGGGTACATATTTAATATTTTGATGGAATTGGCTACCTTGTAGAACCAAAATGCATAATCAGATTTCGCTCTTCTTCTATAGACCTCAGGTGAGTGCAGCATACTATAAAGTTTAGTTTGAAACTTCATGTGTTGTCGAGATCTACTCAATGCCTTCACGCCGAAAACTGTGCTAATAGACAAAATTCTCTCACTTATAGTAGGTAATTTTAACTCTGCTCTCATATTACTATTCTCGTGGACTTTGGAGCCCCAAGGATGAGACGCATAGCTTCATTCAGATAAAACATTTTAGCAAGCCTCACGTTAATTTCATGATTGACACCAACAAGGACCCGCAAGGGCTTTAATCTCTCCCAGAGTCTCCTCTTGAGAGAAGAAAGGTACCCAGGGTCGTTAATGGGTACACCAAGGTATCTGTAAGACTCGCAGTTCTCAAGTGCTCGTCCATCTATATGATAATTGGCTGGTGGAATACCACACGGAATGAGGGCACGAGTTTTCTGTACAGAGATAAGTAGGCCACATTCCTCAGCTCTAGTAGCAAAAGCATCGAGATGAACTTGCATTCTAGGCTCGGAGGCAGCCTGTAAACATATATCATCAGCATAAGAAATGACCGTGTTTTCATTATTAGTTGGAAGATCTTTAATAAGTTTATGTATCAGAACGTTGAACAACAAGGGGCTGAGGACCCCTCCTTGAGGAGTTCCCAGTTCAAGGTGTTTGCTCTCTGTGCTTTTAACGCCATTAAACAAAACATGCTATTCGATTAGACAAATAGCCCTTTATCCATTTCCGTAATTTTCCTTGTATTCCCAGCTCAGCAAGCTGTTCCAGTATTATTTCTCTGTTTGCTGTATCAAAACCTGCTGCTAGGTCGATGAAGACTGCTTGAGGGGAAGCTTCAATATGTGCGAAGTATTCAGCAAAACCGTGTTGTGTACTGAGCCCAGGCATAAATCCAAACAGTTGGAGTGACAGGTGCCCCTTGTATACGATACATGAGTCGGTTAAGAACACTGAGTTCAAGCACTTTAAAAACACACGATGTTAGAGATATGGGTCTATACTTATCTGAGTGTGGTTTGGGGATGGGAACAATGACAGTCATTGCCTAAACATCAGGTAATACTCCTTCACTTAAACTCTTTCTGTTCAACACTAAAAGTGGATTACCTGGTACTTATGAGACTAATCTCAGTAAACTGTAAGTAATACCGTCCTCTCCAGGAGCAGTTGATTTGCCCATCTTTAGTGCATGATTTAATTCCCATTCAGTTACATCATTAAGGTCCGATACGTCGAAAGCTGTACAGGCCAGATTGATGATTCGTTGTGTTGGGGCGTGTGTCATTAAGTTTGTGCTGTTTGTTAATTGGGAGTGAGTTGTAGCTTGATTTTAGTGTCTATTGATCAAGGAGAATGTTTGCTTGTTCTAGTGGGCTGTGATGCAGTGGTTTGGTTGGGTTGCTTCTAGAGATTTTTCGTATTTTTTCCCAAACTTCAACAAGTGTTGTTTGCTCATTTATACTTCGTAAGAACTCTTCCCAATGTTTATTACGTATAACGTTGCTCTCACCTCTCTATTTGCGACAAGAAATGCATGCAAGTCACCTTGTGCTTTGGTTCGTTTGTATGTGTCTCCAAGCTGCTTTACTCGTTCATGTTCTTTAACAAATTCGGGGTCAAGGACAGCAGGAGGTCAAGGTCAAGGTCTAGGTCAGGCAAGAGTGAAAGGGAAGGTACTCCATTGGGTAAGAGAGTACCTAAGCAACAGAAGACAGCGAGTCACTGTGAGGGGTGAGGCCTCAGATTGGCGAGACGTCACCAGTGGAGCACCGCAAGGTTCGGTCCTTGGACCTATACTGTTTCTGATATATGTAAATGATCTCCCAGAGGGTATAAAATCTTTGCTTTCGTTGTTTGGTGATGCAAAAATTATGAGGAGTATTAAAACAGAGGATGATAGTAGGAGGCTACAAGATGACCTAAACAGACTGAATGAATGGTGCAACAAATGGCTACTAAAGTTCAACCCGAGTAAATGCAAGACCATAAATCTAGGCGGTGGAAACAGGAGGCCAGTCACAGAATACCGAATGGGAAATGAAGTACTTCATGAAACGGACAGAGAGAAAGATCTAGGAGTTGATATCACACCAAACCTGTCTCCTGAAGCCCACACAAAAATAATTACATGTGCAGCACACGCGAGGCTGGCTAACATCAGAACAGCCTTCAGAAACCTGTGTAAAGAATTATTCAGAACCTTGTACACAACATATGTAAGACTAATCCTGGAGAATGCGGCCCCAGCATGGAGCCTGTACTGTGTCAGGCAAAAGATAAGCTTAAAAAAGTTCAGAAGTATGCCACTAGGCATACTAAGAGAACATAAGAACTAAGAGGCATAAGTTACGAGGAAAGGCTGCGTGAAATGCACCTCACGGCACTGGAAGACAGAAGAATTTTGTAGAATTTTGTAGGTAGTGATCATGTCTCCCCTTTCTCTTCTGTCTTCCAGTGTCGTGAGGTGCATTTCTCGCAGCCTTTCCTCATAACTCATTCCTCTTAGTTCTGGGACTAGCCTAGTGGCATACCTCTGAGCATTTTCAAGCTCGCCTTGTGCTTGACACGGTACGGGCTCCATGCTGAGGCCGCATTCTCCAGGATTGGTCTTACATATGTAGTATACAAGGTTCTGAATGATTCTTTACACAGGTTCCTGAAGGCAGTTCTGATGTTAGCCAGCCTCGTATACGCTGCAGATGTTATTCTTTTGATGTGGGCTTCAGGAGACAGGTTTGGTGTGATATCAACTCCTAGATCTTCCACTCTGTCCGTTTCATGAAGTACTTCATTTCCCATTCGGTATCCTGTGTCTGGCCTCCTGTTTCCACTGCCTAGTTTCATTACCTTACATTTACTCTGGTTAAACCTTAGTAGCCATTTGTTGGACCATTAATTCAGTCTGTCTAGGTCATCTTGTAGCCTCATACTATCGTCCTCTGTCTTAATCCTCATCATAATTTTTGCATCATCAGCAAACTATGAGAGGAATGATTCTATATCGTCTTGAGGATCATTTACATATATAAGAAACAGTATGGGTCCAAGGACTGAACCTTGCGGGACTCCACTGGTGACGTCTCGCCAATCTGAGACCTCATCCCTCACAGTGACTCGCTGACTTCTGTTACTTAGGTACTCCTTTATCCAATGGATTACCTTCCCTTTCACTCCTGCCTGCATCTCTAGCTTTCGCACTTGTCTCTGGTGTGGTACTGTGTCAAAGGCTTTCTGGCAATCCAAAAACATTCAGTCTACCCACCCCTCTCTTTCTTGTCTGATGCTTGTTGCCCGATCGTAGAATTCAATTAATCCCGTGAGGCATGACTTGCCATCCCTGAAACCATATTGGTGTCGTGTCTCAAAGTTCCTTCGCTCCAGATGTTCCAATAGCATTTTTTGCACAATTTTCTCCAATAACTTGCATGGTATGCATATTAGGGACACTGGCCTGTAGTTCAGTGCCTCCTGTCTATCCCCCTTGTTGTATATCGGGACTACGTTTGCCGCCTTCCAAATTGTGGCAGTTCACCTGTTACCAGTGATTTGTTATACACTATGGAGACTGGTAGGCACAGTGCTTTTGCTCCTTCCTTTAGTATCCATTACGATATTCATCAGGGACTATAGCCTTTGTCATATCCAACTCTAGGAAAAGCTTCCTTACATCTCCACTGGTAATATCAAATTCCTCTTGTGGAGCCTGATTAATTATTCCTTCTCTTATCTCTGGAACTTCTCCTTGCTCTAATGTGAATACTTCCTAGAATTTCATATTGAGTTCCTAGCACACTTCTTTGTCATTTGTAGTGAATCTGTCTGCCCCTATCCTCAGTTTCATTACCTGTTCCTTCACAGTTGTTTTTCTCCTGATGTGACTGTGCAGCAAATTGGGTTTGGTCTTAACCTTGCTTGCTATGTGATTTTCATATTGCCCTTCTGCCTCTCTTCTCACCCTGACATATTCATTCCTGGCTCTCTGGTAACCTTCTCTGCTCTCAAGTATCCTGTTACTTCTATAGTTTCTCCGTGCTCTTTTACTTTGTTACTTAGCTAGCTTACATCTCTGATTAAACCATGAGTTTCTAATCTGCATTTCATTTTTTACCTTTTGACCCGAGATTAACTTTTCTGCTACCTCTTTACACTTCTGTGTGATGTATTCCATCATGTCTTAGGCCGTCTTTCCTCATAGCTCTGATTCCCGTGTTATATCCGTTAGGAATTTTTTTATCTCCTCGTAATTTCCCTTACGGAATGCTATCCTTTTGCTTTCAGTTCCCTTTCTCGAGTACTTTAGCCCTTCTTCGACCAGATACGCAAACGTCAGTACACTGTGATCGCTCATTCCTACTGGTGCTTCGAAGTCAATTTCCCTTATGTCGGAGTCATTTAGAGTGAATACTAGGTCGAGTCTCACTGGTTCATCGTTTCCCCTCATCCTAGTGGTTTCCCTGACATGTTAATTTAGAAAGTTTCTTGTCGCCACCTCCACTAGTTTGGCTCTCCATGTATCCTCTCCTCCGTTCGGTTCCTTGTTCTCCCAGTCTATCCTTCCGTGATTGAAGTCCGCCATGATGAGCAGATGGAATCGTTTTCTACTGGCAGCCGAGGCTGCCCTCGCAATTATGTTGTTAACTGCCATGTTGTTTCTGTCATACTCTTGACTGGGTGTTCTGTCATTTGGTGGACGGTTATATATCACTGCTACTACTACTCTTGGTCCTCCCATCGTCATGGTGCCTGTTATATAGTCTCTAAACCCTTCACAGCCCGGGATAACCATCTCACTGAAACTCCATTCCTTTCTCATGAGTAGGGTCACTCCGCCTCCTCCTTTACTCTCCCTCTCTTTCCTTATTAGTGTAATCCTGGAGGAACACCGAATTCGTTATAATTCCTGAGAGTTGTGCTGTGCCCTGAGTGAAAGAGGCAGTTGTACATAAGTGTAGCAATAATCAATTTATATATATAAAAGTGAAGCTGTGAATATATTGATGAAGGGAATTGCGTCTTGCTTATCCCCCCCCCCCCTATTTAGGCATTGCACTATTGCTTGATGCAGCCAGTTTCTTGAAAGCGTACCTCCGACTTGGGGTCGGATATAGAAAAAGAGGTTATAACATCAAGAAGCCGGTTACTGGCCCTAAGTGGCCGTAACACACATTAAGACAAAGTAAGATACAGTCGAACCATTGTGCAGAAAATAATAGATGTTATTCTCCTCATTTAAATAAATTGCATGAATACTGACAATTGAGAACTATTAGCAAAATGTAAAAAAAATTATTATAAATTGTTATACACTGACAGAACAATTGTTATACACCGACAGAACAATTAGACTTGAAAAGAGGGGTAACAATCATGGCCCATCTTTTAACATTGTATTGAACAAAATATTAAACTTTATCATAATGAATGTGAAGGCTTGTTATGAGTGACTAACAACCTTAGTTATGTAAAGGCCAGCATACCGGGACTGACTGGAAGATAGGCCTATTTACCAGAACGTCTATGTATTCTTTCTAAAGAAAAATGTTACAAAGCCTACCGAGGGAAAGATAAGGAAATTTTCAGGAGAAAGCACAAAGCCATGACTGCTATATAGCACTTGGAAGTGATGTGAGGATAAGGATTTGAGGTAGGGCAGTGTGTCGGAACGATGCCCAACCACTTGGACGGCCGAGTAACATTCCTTCCCTTTCTATTATCTCAGTTCCTTATCCTCATATCCCTTCCAAGTGTTACATAGTCTAAATTTACTAAGCGCTGTCTCCTGATAATGATCTTATCTTACCTTGGTGAACCCACATAAATTATGCTCAATAAATTATGAGGACGAGCACTGTATGAGAACTGTGAGGGGATGCTAAGTGGGTTAAGATTCTTGAACAGGGAGACAGACCAACGATATTAAACTGAAGTCCAGATTGCCAGACATCAAATGGAGGAACAATATTTGAAGCGATCATCGTCAAATGGACATGATAATGGTCCAGTACGGACCGAAACGTCGTCGTCTCCTCATCTTCTGGTGTGAGGTTTGGTCTTCATCATCGTAAATACAACTTGAGTTCATCAAAAATTATCAGAATAATATAATATTCACAACAAGTTAAAATGGGGGAATAGGGGCAAGTTAGTGTTATAAGGCTGTCTTGAGGCTATTGTTGTTCACTATTTTAAGAAGCTATCTAGACTCTACACTGAAGATCAGCATCTGTACATAGAACACTGAAGATCAGCATCTGTACATAGAACACTGAAGATCAGCATCTGTACATAGAACACTGAAGATCAGCATCTGTACATAGAACACTGAAGATCAGCATCTATACATATATCACTAAAGATCAGCATCTATACATATATCACTAAAGATCAGCATCTGTACATAGAACACTGAAGATCAGCATCTATACATATATCACTAAAGATCAGCATCTGTACATATATCACTGAAGATCAGCATCTGTACATATAACACTGAAGATCAGCATCTGTACATATAACACTGAAGATCAGCATCTGTACATATAACACTGAAGATCAGCATCTGTACATATAACACTGAAGATCAGTATCTGTACATATAACACTGAAGATCAGCATCTGTACATATATCACTAAAGATCAGCATCTGTACATAGAACACTGAAGATCAGCATCTGTACATATATCACTAAAGATCAGCATCTGTACATATAACACTGAAGATCAGCATCTGTACATATAACACTGAAGATCAGCATCTGTACATATATCACTGAAGATCAGCATCTGTACATATAACACTGAAGATCAGCATCTGTACATATAACACTGAAGATCAGCATCTGTACATAGAACACTGAAGATCAGCATCTATACATATAACACTAAAGATCAGCATCTGTACATATATCACTGAAGATCAGCATCTGTACATATAACACTGAAGATCAGCATCTGTACATATAACACTGAAGATCAGCATCTGTACATATATCACTAAAGATCAGCATCTGTACATATAACACTGAAGATCAGCATCTGTACATATATCACTAAAGATCAGCATCTGTACATATATCACTGAAGATCAGCATCTGTACATATAACACTGAAGATCAGCATCTGTACATATATCACTAAAGATCAGCATCTGTACATATAACACTGAAGATCAGCATCTGTACATAGAACACTGAAGATCAGCATCTGTACATATAACACTGAAGATCAGCATCTGTACATATAACACTGAAGATCAGCATCTGTACATATAACACTGAAGATCAGCATCTGTACATATAACACTGAAGATCAGCATCTGTACATATATCACTAAAGATCAGCATCTGTACATATATCACTGAAGATCAGCATCTGTACATATAACACTGAAGATCAGCATCTGTACATATAACACTGAAGATCAGCATCTGTACATATAACACTGAAGATCAGCATCTGTACATATAACACTGAAGATCAGCATCTTTACATATAACACTGAAGATGTGCATCTGTACATATAACACTGAAGATCAGCATCTGTACATATAACACTGAAGATCAGCATCTGTACATATAACACTGAAGATCAGCATCTGTACATATAACACTGAAGATCAGCATCTGTACATATAACACTGAAGATCAGCATCTGTACATATAACACTGAAGACCAGCATCTGTACATATAACACTGAAGATCAGCATCTGTACATATAACACTGAAGATGAGCATCTGTACATAGAACACTGAAGATCAGCATCTGTACATATAACACTGAAGATCAGCATCTGTACATATAACACTGAAGACCAGCATCTGTACATATATCACTGAAGACCAGCATCTGTACATATAACACTGAGATCAGCATCTGTACATATAACACTGAAGATCAGCATCTGTACATATAACACTGAAGACCAGCATCTGTACATATAACACTGAAATTGAACGTGTAACAAACTTGAAATTAAAATATATACATTTGCAAGAAGACACTGATTTTCAAAAGGACTGAAAACTATTTCAATTGGACAAGTGTCAAGGAAAACAGGACAGAGACACCAGATATCATAATAATATTAAAACTGTTAAATCTCTCGATTAGTCATGATTTTGTTAAGGTTTCAAATTAAGAAAACAATGCATTCATTTTCTATAAATGGCTAATAAAACAATAGAATTTATGTTTACAACTATTAGCAACAAAAAGACTAATGTTATCCTTCAACTTATTTTCGACACAATGAGACCCAGCTTGGATTACTTAGTACAACCTTGGGCATGGTCATCGTACTGTATATTACGTAGAAAGTTTTCTTAAACTATAAACAAAAGAATAGCTAAAATAATCACAGTAAAGAGGAGCCTTCGGTGTGAGGAGATACGACTTGGAATACTCAACTCGCGTTATGAAGAAGAGGGTAAAATAGGAGAGAATGTTAGAACCGTGAAGAATTTACTGAAATGCTTTACAAAATAAAATATAAATGAGGTTCTTTGAAAGTCTTTCCTCGTTAGAAAATTTAAATAATAGCTTTATGGTTTGATTAGTTTGGATTTAGAAAATATATGAAAACACATTGTTGATAACTATAGTTGGTTGGCGCATGCCATCATAATGAAGTATATATAGACGCAAACTCACTATAAAGTTTCGAACGCCGGAAGGACAAACATGAAATGGGTTAATGGGGTCCACGACTCACATTGACCATGTGATCTGCTACAGACGCTTTCATTATTGGTTTCTTAAAACGAGTTGGAATATTGCGCACTTGTATGACAAAAAGAGCGACTGAAATACTATTCGTATGTTGTTATGTTAAAACATTTCGGTAATTAACAATATCGCAGCTAGGAGCACAACAACCGTCTTTAAACCACAACCATACCAACTTCGTCAACAACAACAATTTTCAAACCACTTTAATTCCTGCTTCCACCACAACAACAACAATTTTCAAACCACTACCATCCCAGCCATCACCACAACGACCACTCTCAAACTATCATTCAACCTATCACCACAACAACCAACCACAAACCACCATAGTCCTACCACACCACCAACCACTCTGGACCCTATGAAGCCAACTATCATTAAACCGTCAGCTCCCTTAGTGGCCGAGCGGATGTTGACCAAAATACAGAAATTTGTCCACGCCAATAACCAGTCGACCTGCAACCCGTCGTCTTAAAAATAACGTCGCTTTTCGCCGTATGCGCGCCATGGCCAAAAGTGAACGTAATTTGAAATGAAATCGACTCACAAAAGTGACGTACTGCCCCGTTTTCTGTTTGAGTCGTCCGGCTTACTCGGTAAGGTTTGAAGAGGAAACTTTCAATTAACGTTTTGAAACTTTATGAAAATTTCCTGCCCACCTAACCTACCAGAGGACCCTTAACTTACTGTTGTTGAAAAAAAAATCCGAATTTATTTTCATTTGTTTTAATTTTCAAATTATGTCCAGTTTCGGTCATACGGGCAAAAGCGACGTTTTTTTAAGAGGTAAGAGGACAGGTCGCACACCAATATTAGAGGCAAAATGACCATTAAATAAAGTAAACAAGGGTTTATATACAGTAAAATTTCAAGCCAGTCGGAACCGCAGCCAAAATTTATATATACACAATGAGAAAAGGTTTATTGACATGAAGATTGTTTGTATGTGGAAGGTTTCATCAGAGACTGTGACGCACCGTGTTAGAAGGTGGTGATGAGTTGGGTGACTTAGGTGGTGATGAGTGTGTGTGTTACATCGTGGTGATGAGTTGAGTGTGTTAGAAGGTGGTGTTAAGGAAGTATTAGAGGGTACTGATGATTTTGAACATGATAGTTTGCGGTAAGTCAATGTGCTCATGCTGTCTGGTGACCTGACACCAGACTGACCAGTGTGGCACCAGACTGACCAGTGTGGCACCAGACTGACCGTTGTGGCACCAGACAGACCAGTGTGGCACCAGACTGACCGTTGTGGCACCAGACAGACCAGTGTGGCACCAACACCAGTGTGGCACCAGACAGACCAGTGTGGCACCAGACTGACCATGTGGCACCAGACTGACCAGTGTGGCACCAGACTGACCAGTGTGGCCAGACTGACCAGTGTGGCACCAGACTGACCAGTGTGGCACCAGACTGACCAGTGTGGCACCAGACAGACCAGTGTGGCACCAGACAGACCAGTGTGGCACCAGACTGACCAGTGAGGCACCAGACTGACCAGTGTGGCACCAGACTGACCAGTGTGGCACCAGACAGACCAGTTGGCACCAGACTGACCAGTGTGGCACCAGACTGACCAGTGTGGCACCAGACTGACCAGTGAGGCACCAGCAGACCATGTGGCACCAGACTGACCAGTGTGGCACCAGACTGACCATGTGGCACCAGACTGACCAGTGTGGCACCAGACTGACCAGTGTGGCACAGACAGACCAGTGTGGCACCAGACTGACCAGTGTGGCACCAGACAGACCATGTGGCACCAGACTGACCAGTGTGGCACCAGACAGACCAGTGTGGCACCAGACTGACCAGTGTGGCACCAGACAGACCAGTGTGGCACCAGACTGACCAGTGTGGCACCAGACTGACCAGTGTGGCACCAGACTGACCAGTGTGGCACCAGACAGACCAGTGTGGCACCAGACTGACCATGTGGCACCAGACTGACCAGTGTGGCACCAGACTGACCAGTGTGGCACCAGACTGACCAGTGGGGCACCAGACTGACCAGTGTGGCACCAGACTGACCAGTG
>WNGS01168597.1:215650-226623 GCA_020271785.1 Procambarus virginalis | reverse complement strand
TACCAGATGGAATACAGATTTATATGAACATGTTTGCTGATGATCCTAAGATAATAGGGAAGATAAGAAACTTAGATGATTGTCATGCACTTCAAGAAGACCTAGACAAAATAAATATATGGAACACCACTTGGCAAATAGAATTTAATGTGAATAAATACCATGTTATGGAATGTGGAATTGGAGAACATAGACCCCACTCAACCTATAAATTATGTAAAAAATCTTTAAAGAATTCTGATAAAGAAAGAGATCTAGCGGTGGTTCTAGATAGAAAACTATCACCTGAGGACCACATAAAGAACATCGTGTGAGGGGGGTCTATGCTACACTTTCCAACTCAGAACTGCTTTAAATACATGGATGGTGAAATACTAAAGAAATTGTTCACGACTTTTGTTAGACAATATCTCTTACACCTGGATGGAAGACTGGCATGTCAGGTGTCCTTAGAAAGCCCACGTGTCCAGGAATACATCAATCATACGGAGGCCGCCGTATGTCTCGGCAGAAATTAGATAAATGGAAATAAGCAATTGCGCCATAGCGTATATGAGGAGTCCTGGTCGAGGACTGGGCCGCGGGGACGCTAAGCCCTGAAACAACCACAAGGTAGGACCAAAGCTGGAATATGCAGCGGTTGTATGGTGCCCATAGCTTAAAAAGCACATCAACAAACTGAAAAAGGTGCATGAAACCTTTGAAAAAGGTGCTTAAGGCAGGAAAAAAACATGAAGCTAAATGACTCCCAGAACTGAAGGTAAGGAGCTACAAGGAGAGGCTAGAGGCATTAAATATGCCAAAGCTAGAGGATAGAAGAAAAAAAGGCGATATGATCATTACATACAAAATAGTAACGGAAATCGATAAAATTGATAGGAAAGAATTCCTGAGAACTGGAACTTCAAGAACAAGATGTCATAGATTTAAACTAACTAAACAAAGCAGCCGAAGAAATATAAGAAAATTCACTTTCGGAAACAATTTGGTAGACTGTAAAACACGTTAGGTGAGAAGGTGGTGGAGGCCAAAACCGTTAGTAGTATCAAAGCGTTATATGACAGAGTGCGGGGAAGACGGGACACCACAAGCTTAGCTCTCATCCTGTAACTACGATTAGGTAATTACAGACTTAAACTGTTTGATTAGGATTAATTGATAAATGTAATAATCTAATAACTAAAGTTATATACAGGCCACCAAACTTAGAATGGAAGCAAAGCATCTATGGGATGAAATATCTAGAGCATCTAGGCCAAACAGTGTTTGAGTTATGGGTAACTTTAATTTTAGTGGAATAAACTGGGTTAACGAAACGGAATATCGAATCAGATTTTTTTATAATCGGTTGTCGATTGCCGTAAGCACCCAACGCAGGAATTTAATACTTTAGACTTAGCAATAACTAACAGGGAGACACCGATTAAGGACAACGAAATAGAGTGAGCTTATCACATAGGAAACATTGATCACAAAGAAATCAGATTTAGTATAGAATGGAATAGAAGTGTAATAGAAAATTCTGTTAAGGAACCAGATTTCCGAAAATGAATTTAATGGACTAACAAGTTTCTTGGATGAAGTTGATTGGACAGACTTATGCTTGAGGGTTGGCGGGTCTTGGAGCGAGATGGAAGCCAATAGCTGGGTGACGTAACAGGGGAATCACAATGTAGATTGAAAATATAACCTATTTAAAAATATTATAATCAAAGTGCAGGAGCACAGTATACTCTACAAATTAATTAGATTTAATAATAATGACCACAAAATTATAACTTTGGGGCTGAAGAACCTTATATATGTACAAATACACAAGGGCCGTGATGAGGATTCGAACCTATGCACCAGATGCGCCTTAGTCAACTGTACCACAATATGGTCAAACGAATTGCAGTCTTGAGTGCTACTGCTCTCACTAGAAACCCGAAGCTTCTTCAAAGCCAAATCGGGGTTTCATACATTTCCCCCGTGCACCCGGGCTCTGTCACCCAAATGTTCTACCTCTACGCCCTTACTTCAATACAGACAGAAATCACAACAGCGTGATACATCAAATGAACAAATCCACATGGGCCGGGATGAGGGTTCGAACCCTCGATAAAATTGATAGGCAAATTTATGAGGGTTCGGTTTTATATGAGGGTTTTACTGGTTTTACGAACCCGATTTTATATGAGGGTTCGAACCCTTTTGATACAGTTCCAAATGAAAGAGTGATTAAATAGAGGACAGGTTGACGTGATGAGGGTTTGACCCCTCATCCCGGCCCTTGTCGATTTCTTCATTTCTTATAACACGTTATTGTGATTTCTGTGTGTATCTTATATAAAAAGAAAGCATAGGACAAAAAGATTAAGAATGGGGAAGTCAGTCTAGAAAAAATTCGTGAAATTGGTTAAAAAGTTAAGAAGGAAACTAGGAAAACAAAACAAAAGAAATAACTTCATACAGCAGAGAAAGAACAGACAAGTCCTAACGGATTCTTTCAGATATAACGAACAAAAATTAAGGAAAAGATAGGTCCAATAAAAACTGAGATAGATCAGATAACTTATAATGACAAAGAGATGAGTAATATTTTTAATAAATATTTTGTCTGTATTTACAAACGAATAACTTAACATTATGTCCTCGCCCCAACAATTCTGTATTTGGAAGAGAACAGGTTGACAAGTTTGGTAGTCGCCTGGGAAGATGTTATTAAACAACCAGAAAAACGAATGCCAAACAAATCCTTTGAGATCGACAAAATGTTTGTCCGGTGCCATAGAATGCATTGAAAAGCTTTTTGGGCCAGTGTCTAGTATATTAAATAAATTATTAGAAATGCAGAGTACCGGACTCATGGAGGGTTGCTAATGTACTACCACTTTTCAAGAAAGGAGGTAGATTATTTACATCGAACCATTGGCCAATTAGCTTAAAGTTTATTGTAGAAAAATTTCTTGAATCGAGAATTAAAAAAGTCATGCGTCTTCTTCTTGAAAAACATAGATTAGTAAGTTATTCACAACATGGTTATACTGAGGGCCGTTCATTTTTGACAAATTAACTCTCATTTTATTCCAGCATAGTTGGGGCAGTTGATAGTGGAAAGGTGTGTGACGTTGTGTATCTTGAGTTTAGCAAAGCTTTTGATACAATGCCACGTGAAAGATTGATTAAAAAGATAAAGGCTCACGGTATTGGGGGGTTCTATCTTAAGTTAGGTGAGGGGGGGATGGTTATAACAAAGGAAACCAAATGTTAGTTTAAAATGGAGTAAAGTCCGAGTGGGAAACTGTTCCAAGTTGAGTATTTCAAGACTCTAACTAGGGACGTCTGCAATTTATTATATATAAAAATGATTTAAATTCAGGTTTCAGCAGCAATATATATAAAATTACCGACGATATGAATGCTGGAAGGGAAATAACTTCGGAAGAAGACTCAAAATCAGTTAAAGACAATCTTGACAGGCTTTTGAAATGGTCAAAAGACTGGCAGGTGCAGTAAAAATTTAAAGCCAAAAGAATCGATGTTTAAATTGTTTGAAATTTAGCAAAAAGTACTAAATAACATTTCTAGAAGCCTTAGCAATATATCACAAAGGTGAAAAAAGACCCAGTACTTGTGTAAGTGTATTGTTAAACTGATTTTTTTGGATGAACCTAATTCGTTTATATAGGTGATGTAAAAACTGTTTACAACACCGTAAACACTGTTTACAACACCGTAAACACTGTTTACAACACCATAAAAACGGTTTACAACGCCGTAAACATTGCTTACAACACCGTAAACACTGTTTACAACACCGTAAACACTGTTTACAACACCGTAAACACTGTTTACAACACCATAAACACTTTATAACACTGTAAACACTGTTTACAACACTGTAAACACTGTGCAGGATTCGATGTTATTGCCATCTGTTGAACGCACCCGACCCCATTTTCTGTTCCCGGTGGAAGGCTATGATCTTACTGACATCTGTGTAGTTTCTTTTTTACTATTCAATTGTAATATTGTATGTAGACTGCGAATTGTCTGTGATAACTAGTGAAATATTGGTGATTGGACCGACGAATCCCAATAGCCCAGTTGAGTTACTCGATGGTATGAACGTCTGTCTCTTAACTATGTTAAGGCTTGTTATAGGTGAAGCCTTTTAGAGGAAGCCACCCAGCGTGTTAATGGAGAGTCGGAGTGGTGCTTTGACACTGTGATGATACTGTGGAGGACTGGACCGTGATTTACTGAGAAAGGTGGACTTGCCGGCATGAGTACCATGGAAGAAAGGCTCAGGGAAGGCACCTTTTTTTTTTTTTTTTTTTTTTTTATTTATATTTTTACATGCAAACATGCAAATTAAATACAATAAAAACAAAGAGACACATTACAAACCACAGAGAACAAAAGAAAAAACCCATCAGCCAGAAGGGCCGACAGCACAGCATAACAAAGTACAAAACTCAAAAATGTATTGAAAATACAGGACAAAGGGTAAACACATGCAGCACAAAGTATAAACAAATGCAGTACAGGGATAAACAAATGCAAAAGAACAAAAAACACAGGCGCATATCAAACAGCACAAAACCAACGGTACACAACAAACAAAACCTAACACCGGCCTGAAGGACCGAGACCCAAAATACACCTCAATACACAAAATAAGCAGAGAAGAACAAGAAAAAATAAACATAATAATTTAAGAACAGAGATCGAACATCATAGCCAGAAGGGCACATAATACAACAAATTAAAGAAACATAGATCATGAAAAGGCATAGCCAAAAGAACAGGGACATTTAGAAAACATCGGCCGGAAGGGCACACAATATACATCACATAACATACATCACATAACAGACTAAAATCCAAGACACACCCGATATACACCGCAAGCACACAGACTATCAGGACTGCGCATACTTTTCCGGCCACTCTGCAGCCGGGAAAAGAGTACAATACGCCCAAAGCCCAATACACACCCGATACACACAGCAAGCACACGGACTATCAGGACTGCGCATACTTTTCCGGCCACTCCGTTGCCGGAAAAAGAATACAATACGCCTCCCACAACACCAGGACTTCTTCCGGAATAGGGGACGATGGGACGTCCGAGGATCGGGCATCGAAAGCGGCACACTTTCAACAAAAGCCTGAGCGTCCGGAACCCAGACAGTCGTGGGGCACCACGGAATAGGCTTCACGCGGTCATGATAGAGAATCTCCACAGGGTTGGTTTTCGCATCATACGCCACGCCGTTTGCCAAGATGAACGGGACGGGCGTCCCCTTGCAGGCGCGGGCAACTGGCCTCGCACTCGTAACTTCGGCAGCCTCACAGGGCTCTGCAGCAACCTCCGGACGGGACACCGGCAGTGGCTCCCCTCGCCGAACATCCTTCTTTAGGAACAATACTAGGTCGCGGCCTGCACCAGCACCCCCCTCACCAGCATCCGGAGGATCAACCACCCCCCACTGCGGGTAACCGCTGACAGAAGAAACAGGAGGGGAATCATACACACACTCCTTGTCATCAGCAGGGACATGGACGTCAGCGTCCACCACCACATTTCCCGAAGACCCATCGGCGTCGAAATCCACCACATCAGCCCATGCAGTAGAAGAACGCCTGGACCGTTTGGGCACCGGGCGCACATCCTCAGAGCCGGAGGCGGACCCAGAATCACGGGCAGCACAAGCCGTGCGGACCAACGCCCGTCTCATGACTGCAGCAGCCTCAACCGCAGGGGGAACCGGACCACACACAACCGGGGACCCCACAGCCACTTCAGCATCCAGCACAGCTGTGATCCGAGTCGAGGAGACAGGGCCAGGCGCAGCATCTGAAGACAGGTGAACAGGCGATGAGGAGGGCGCAGCATAAAGGGCCACAGGGACAGGAGCAGGAACAGGAGCAGGAGGATCCACCGATATCATCGCAACAGCCTGAGGAGGGCCGGCGACATCCGGGGAAACGTCAGGGGACGCCGGGGGAGCCGCAACATCGAGCCGGTCGGTCTCCGCATCCCCGAAGTCCTCGTCCAGGGGAAGCGGAGGGAAATCTTCTTCCCTAAAGAGGTTGACAGGTGCAACCGGATCCGCCTCGCACCCGGCAGCCTGATGCCCCATCAAGCCACACCGGAAACAGGTCCTAGGCTGCCGGGCATAGTACACCCGGATGTAGCATCCCAGAAGCCGGACCGAAGATGGAATGTCCGACCGCAGGCGCATACCCAAGGTGCGAATGTTAGTCCGCCTCCCGGCATACCTCCCTGAGGATATTGTGTTGACCCTCACACTGATGACGGGCCCAAACCGCTGGAAATAACGCCGCAGAAGATCCTCGGGAAACTCCAGTGGCGCCCCATGCACACTGACATAGGTCAGCGCACCACTCCGGTCTGATATGGAGACTGAGCCGGCACCCCCCGGCAAAGACAACGAGCGTCCCTCGTAGCGACTGAGGAAGGCACGGTACACCTCCACCGTCGCCAGCTTGATGACAACACGATGAGCAGTCACCAGCTCAATCCCGTCGACATCTAGCACCGGGACATGCAGCATATCGCACAGCACCACCGCTACCTCTGGATACCCAGCACGTCCAGAGAACTCCAGGCCTACGGAGTTCACGCGCTTAATCGCTGGTAGGGGACCACCCATGGTGAGCCCAACACCTGCCACGTCTGCACTCCGCCAGTCAGGCAACAACACTGGGGGGTGGGGGGGGGCAGCTACGCCCCGCCACCTGGCGAGCAAACGGCTGACTACCCTAGCAGTCACGGAGGGACACGTCCGCACTCCACGGCTGCTCAGGGTCAACACAGGGAAGGCACCTTGAGTGTTGTACGATAGAATATAAAAGTGGACTCGCCGGGATTGAAGGTCGCATTTGTTCTTTTGTAGTATCCTCTTTGAAAGTGACACCTGCGATGTTATGTGTTGTATATATATATGCAATAAGTGTATATAGTTAAGAAGTACATGTGTGATGGTTTTGTTTAGTATTGTTTGCCCCCATTCCTGTTTGATTGACAATTACTACTTATTTCTTAACAACTTACCTATGACTCGGGGTTGGATCTGGTAAGAAGAGGCATTAAGACCCCATAGAAAGTTTAATTGGAAAGAACCCGATTACTGACCTAGCGAGGCCATAACAAACATCGTTATGGTTATTTTCCCAAGGGGGCTTCGTAATGAATGCCGGAACTTCTGAAGAATGATCATATGTCCTGAATTCTGGGAAGTGTGGGCCAGACACCGGGAGAACATTATCCTCACTCTGACCACCACAAAGTCTGTGCTTATAGGAATAAATAAAAAAAAAATAATATAGCTTCATTAAGAATAATTCATTTAGAGGTTAATCGGATCGACTTAACTAAAAGATTTGTTGCCCTTTACCATTTCTAAAGCTTCTAAAATTAACCCTTCTAGTAAACGTTTCTTTTTTATATATTGTGTGCTGTTATGTACAGTTCTACAATTATTAAAATCCTTCCTGTGGTTGAAATCCCAACAATGGTTAGAAATGATATTATTGCTATTAAATTTTGTTATTGCTTTTTCGTGTTCATCAGCTCTTTTTCGATAAACTACGATCAGTCTCTCCAATACAAATCACAAGTTGCAATCGTTGTACGTTTTCACCATTACCTACATTGTTCTTATTATTACCATTATCATCATTACCATTCTTTTCTCTTCCCCCGTTACCGATATTACTTGCAACATCACCATTCCTGCTGTTAATGTTATTATTAACTATCACTACCGTCATTTTCACAAGAATTATTACAGTTACTCCCGTTATTTTTGTGAGATTATTTATTTGGGTATGGTACTAATACACGTGTTCTCAGCCAGAAAGGACTGCACAATCAACACATTAAATGCTAGATGTGATTTTTTACTTTAAGCCTGCAATAAATTTCACTCTGGTGGCGAGTGAAGCCACCAGAGGCCAAATCCTTGGCACTCTTATCGACTAGGTCGTGGAGCTCTTAAATGCTGATGGCAATCAAATGTAGCTCAGTCAATCTCACACCAATTAATATGGGTGTGTGTGGCTATGAAACGGGTTCGTATCCAGAAACAGTCCAAGAACAGCAAATATACAGATTCAAGTATGTGGCATAGTCAAATATGGAGACAAAATTTTGGAAGGTGTTGATGAAAAGACACTTCTCGTTTGGTAACAGTTACGTTTATTCACAAATTTAATATTAATACAAGGCACAACAATTTAATATTACGTTAAGTCCAAAGTGACACTATACAACACTAATCACTCAGACAATATAGTCGAACATCCGATTCTGACTGCTCTCGGCTGAATCAAGTTGAACTAATCTGAACAGCAGGTGCTCATTCGGACACAAGTTAGCAGTTCACCAACTGCAGCAAAACAATTTAAAATTTAACAAAAGACACAACAGCCAGACAGTCTACTGTAAACAAAGTTATTTACATTAAGACTCGTCTCTCCGGACGGCAGTCAAACAAACCATTACTTTACTCTTCTATCACAAAGACAAAACAATTGATTTAATCAATTCTAATCAAAACAAACTATTTAATGAATTACGTTAAAAAGTTTATGATGTAATTACGTTAACTTTTTGTCATCCTGGACATTCACCAATCAAGAATTTACGTTAATTACAATCTGTCAACACAGAGAGTCAAGCAATCAAGACACTCCTTCTCTACGGTAATTACTTTAACACAGGGTAATCAAACAACATTGAGTAATGACACTAATTACTGTCTCGCTGACAGCTAATTAAACTCCCGATGTATTACGTTAACACTGAGCTTATCACGTAGACAGCTTGACAACAAAGAATTAGTCAACACGTTGCTAATTATCTTGCACTTCATTAATGACATTAATTAGTAACTCTAATTCACTCACTGACTTTAATTATTAATCACAAATAATACAAACT
Source organism: Procambarus virginalis (assembly GCA_020271785.1). Lineage (NCBI taxonomy): Eukaryota > Metazoa > Arthropoda > Malacostraca > Decapoda > Cambaridae > Procambarus > Procambarus virginalis. The sequence goes on along the minus strand of WNGS01168597.1, from coordinate 217,667 downwards.
GGTCACGCTACCATCAAAATACAGTACAGTACAGCACTAAACTCCCAGTGTATAAATGACACACCACAACACTGTCACCAAATAAATGACAAATCAGTAATCACACAGAGACCTGTAATCATAGGTAAAATATAGTCGGGTAATCACCCACTTACTTTACAGACTGGTGTTCTCCTGGAACGAGAAACAGCAGAACATACACAAGAATTTTATACATAGTAATGGTATGGATTGAACAGCACAACTTCACTGCAAACAAATTAATAAACGACAGTACTGTGACTAAATGTGAGAAAAGTGTAAACATACACAACTCAGGCCACTCTACAGGGAACACACAGATCTTCGCAGTGTTTCTCTAATGTGTTGTCCTCGTCCTCCGTAACTATCCCGTTGCGGATTAATGAGGAACGACAGGCCGTGAGGTGGATTTGAATCAACGCAAGAACTTTACACTTCTGATAATGATACAGTTATTAATTAAGGAGTGCTCACTTTGAAAACCTCTTACATTCAACCAAATCACTCTCATACAACAAATCCTGCGCGTCGATAGAAATCAAAACCCACTCCGACCGCATGTGGTAGACTTTTCACAGAACACATGTGGGGCAAGTGACTTGGCAACAGAACGCTGAGCGTGGCAAATACAGCGTGGCATAGCTTCAAGGACACAGAGGCAATACTTGCTCACTCCAAGATAGGCAATACTTGCTCACTCCAAGATAGGCAATACTTGCTCACTCCAAGATAGGCAATACTTGCTCACTCCAAGATAGGCAATACTAGCTCACTTGCTCACTTTGGCTGATGATTACGTGAGGAAGCAAGCGGAGTCACACAGCAGGTGTAAACTAGAATTCGCGAACCCTCCCTGAGAGATGGGAGGTGTCCATGAGGTGGTGACTGCGTGATGAACCACACGGGGTAGACAAGCGCAGTGGATGACAAATATTCTAAGTCCACAGCTGTTCAAATTCTACATTATTCACACAAATTTGACGTAGGTCCTTAAGAATCATATCTTAGTCCTACTGAACAGTTCACTGAGCGATATGTTGATGGATCGCTGGTACTAAGCCCGATGATCACAGATAACTTAGGCAATCCAGATGCACACTGCGTGATTAAAGGCAGAGTCTCTTATCTGGTATCACTTATCTCAATTAATGTATATATACGCGTCGTTGAGGGACCGGATTCTGACTGGACGGAATCGCGTAGACGTGACTGATATATACTGGGATAATGATGTCGCGTAAAACGGTGAATTCCGTGACTATGGCCAGGTCGCGGATCTGCGTCCAACCGAGTCGATGAAGCCCTCAGAATGTCAGGAAGAGGGCAGCAAGCCTGCTGGCGGCTCCCTTCGTCACTGTTCCCTTGTTCCTCTGATTAGCCAATCGAGCAACAGCGTCTTGGAGGCCCCAGGTGCTCCTCCAGTAAGCTCTTGTTCTAAGTCACGTGACTCGTGACGTCACAGTCTACCGCCGATATAAAATCTACACAGGCGGAGGGGACGTTAGAATTCCTACCCACAAGTCCCTTTTCGCTCCTCGCTCTGTTTCCAAGTAACAAAATTAATACAATAGTAATGGCAGTAATTCCTTTCTTAGGAAAGGCTACGGGGGGGGGGGCATAGACTACTGACCAGCCAGAGGTGCCTGCTCCTCGTACACACCCAACAGGACAAGATTAGCTTCCCAAATGTAGTGAACTTGAGTGAGTGTACTCTTGTGACACTCATTTGATATGACGGTGTGCACTCTTCTACCGAACACTGGTGTAAGCGTAGCTGAATTCCATCGCTCACAATTATTGTTATTATTTGTTGTTAGCGACATTTTTTCCTAATTGATTTTTTATTTTTCAAACAACATATAATTAGCGCCGCTGATGTCTTCAGATAGTTATTTCCATAACTGAGTATGTTAAGGAACGTGTCAACTTTTCATTTTTCTGATTTCATTATTAATTGACTAACAATCTAGATATATATTAAAATGGAAATGTTCGT